>BSQZ01000006.1:1957500-1977500 GCA_033239005.1 Lamellibrachia satsuma | reverse complement strand
GGCGCTTTATATTGAAATAAATGTATTATATATTGCATTAGAATTACCTTAATAGCATACACCATAAAACTGATCAGTTAGATTATAATTAAATGATTGAATTGCATATGCATGTAAAACCAGTAAATACAGTTTTCAGACACCGTTTTTTAAATATCTCGATGTTGTCCGACAAGTATTTAGGCAAATTCGTGTGCCACACCGGACAGGCATATTCCACTACTGGCCTAATGCAGATACGTAGATTCTAACCAAATCATATTGATTGAAGCCAGTACGCTTCTACTGATAAATCATAATATTTCAAAGGCGAGGAAAAGGGTGTATATTATGCACCATTTTCCTCGCCTCTGAAACAATTTCATTTACATGTGCATTCCAACGTAAATCAGACGATATAGTTACACCGATAACCTTTGCTTGAGTGACTTTTTCTATATCAGACCCATTTATCTCATTATACGGCAGAGATTCAACATGTTCTCTCTTTATTGAAACTTAGAACCATTTCATTTGTCTTACTCATACTGATGCGCATATCATTATTATTAGATCACAGCGCAGTAATGTTACCTGAATATTGCATGACAGATACTCTGTTTTGGTTGCATATTTAAAATATTTTGCTGTCATCAATATATTTATAAATGCGGCAAGGCGTTCGTAAATCATTTATATGAATAACAAAATTTGATTCAGACAAAGTAACGCCTACATTAGGGTGGCCTAGTTCTGATACAGCGACCCCTATCTCGACTCTCTGCTCAATGTCTAGGAGAAACGTTGCCGATCATCGGACCAGGTGTCTCCGTAGCTCCATTGTAACCAGTTTATTGATCGTGATTAATTAGATCAAAAGCTTTCCTGTAGTCCAGAAATAACACCCTCACATAATTACCCGGTACATCAGTGGCTTCATACCACTTGTGGAACATTTCAACCATAGCGTTAATAGTACAAGTCCCTGCCATCCCTCCGAATTGTCCCTGCCATCCCTCCGAACTGACCCTGCCATCCCTCCGAACTGTCCCTGCCATCCCTCCGAACTGTCACTGCCATCCCTCCGAACTGTCCCTGCCATCCCTCCGAACTGTCACTGCCATCCCTCCGAACTGTCCCTGCCATCTCTCCGAATTGTCCCTGCCATCCCTCCGAACTGTCCCTGCCATCCCTCCGAACTGTCACTGCCATCCCTCCGAACTGTCCCTGCCACCCCTCCGAACTGTCCCTGCCATCCCTCCGAATTGTCACTGCCATCCCTCCGAACTGTCCCTGCCACCCCTCCGAACTGTCCCTGCCATCCCTCCGAACTGCCTATCATCAATCTGGAGTTTAATCCAAATATTGACCCACTTCAGCATAAGTGAATCAAACACCTTTGCCAGAATAGGAGTTAGTGCTAGGGGCCTAATGTCATGTTCCACTGTGTCTGGTGTTTCTCTGGCAACGGAACTGTTGCTGTCTTCCATAGCTTGAGTCCCTGAGTGAGCTGTTAAAGATAGCTGTGACCGGTGCCGCGAGAGGGTGTCAGTAGTCTCTCAATATCCATGGTGGAATGTTGTCCGGTCCAGTGACCTTCTGAACCTTGAACTTTTCTAATGCCGCCTTTACGTCAACGAACCTATTTATAGCGTTTATTAAGCTGTCCATATTCCCATCGGTATATATATATATATATATATATATATATATATATATATATATATATATATATATATATATATATATATATATATATATATATATATATATATATATATATATATATATATATATATATATATATATATATATATATATATATATATATATATATATATATATATATATATATATATATATATATATATATATATATATATGGCCACACCCTGCATCTCATTGCGGCGACCAGATGACGCTCCCGCGAGAGACTTCATGTGTTTTCAGCAGTCACGTGTTGAAGATTGCTCAAGTGATGCGATTTTTGACTGGCAAAACTACTTGTGCAATATTGGCGCTGTGCGATCCACCAAATTTCTAAGTCTTCTGGACCGATCCATGTAACCAGACACACGAGCGCGTTGCCGCTGTTTGATCAGGTACCGGAAGCCCTCTGTGATCCATGGCTTACATGTGCTATGACGTGACACAGTCTTGTACGGAAAACACGTGTCCGAGAAAGAGTCTATGGTTTCCTGGAAGACTGAAACTGTCCCTCGCACGTAGGCAGTGCGAACATATATTCCCACCTGGTATGTGACAGAGCTGAAGAAAACGTTGCTCGTTCATTCTTACCCATGCGTCTGGTGACGGTGTCATCTTGTGGTCTGATGTTGCCAATTCATCAAGCACTACAGGAAGACCGTATATCGGTGACATGTTAGGAATTTCTTCCAATAGTGCACTGTTACGTGGCTCGTTTTAACAAGTTGCTCATATCCATAATTTGTGCGTAAAAACGAGTCCCTGAATTGCTTAAAATCTCCTTTTACAATAACACCACAATCTGGGTTACGTCGTAATATGGTGTCGAGACTAGCTGCCATGTAATATGGTGTCGAGACTAGCTGCCATGTAATATGGTGTCGAGACTAGCTGCCATGTAATATGGTGTCGAGACTAGCTGCCATGTACTCCCGCATGGAACCGTGGTCTGCGCCAGGTGGGTGGTAGATGCTAGCTATAATAATACACGAGTATTCTCTGGGCACTTTCATGGGCCTCATTCTAATCCATACCACCTGATGTTTATCATCTTCAATATCAAGTAACCGATCATACACCATTGTCTCTGCCACATAACACGCTGCTCCTCCTCTGTCCACCCGGTCCTTCCTTTCACTTCCTTTCCTCTGTCCACCCGGTCCTTTCTTTAACACGCTCCTCCTCCTCCTCTGTCCACCTGGTCCTTCCTTTCACTTCCTTTCCTCTGTCCACCCGGTCCTTCCTTTCACTTCCTTTCCTCTGTCCACCCGGTCCTTCCTTTCACTTCCTTTCCTCTGTCCACCCGGTCCTTCCTTTAACACGCTCCTCCTCCTCCTCCTATGTCCACCCGGTCCTTCCTTTCACTTCCTTTTAGTTGTCCACCCGGTCCTTCCTTTAACACGCTGCGCCTCCTCTTCCTCTGTCCACCCGGTCCTTCCTTTCACTTCCTTTTATTTGTCCACCCGGTCCTTCCTTTAACACGCTGCGCCTCCTCCTCCTCCTCTGTCCACCCGGTCCTTACTTTCACAACAGAACATAGCACGCTGCTCCTCCTCTTCCTCTGGCCACCCGGTCCTTCCTGTCACAACAGAATATAGCACGCTGCTCCTCCTCTTCCTCTGGCCACCCGGTCCTTCCTGTCACAACAGAACATAATACGCTACTGTTCCGCCTCCTCTGTCCACCCGGTCCTTCCTGTCACAACAGAACATAATACGCTACTGTTCCGCCTCCTCTGTCCACCCGGTCCTTCCTTTCACAACAGAACATAGCACGCTGCTCCTCCTCTTCCTCTGTCCACCCGGTCCTTCCTGTCACAACAGACCATAGCACGCTGCTCCTCCTCTTTCTCTGTCCACCTGGTCCTTTCTGTCACAACAGAACATAGCACGCTGCTCCTCCTCTTCCTCTGTCCGCCCGGTCCTTCCTGTCACAACAGAACATAGCACGCTGCTCCTCCTCTTCCTCTGTCCACCCGGTCCTTCCTGTCACAACAGAACATAGCACGCTGCTCCTCCTCTTCCTCTATCCGCCCGGTCCTTCCTGTCACAACAGAACATAGCACGCTGCTCCTCCTCTTCCTCTATCCGCCCGGTCCTTCCTGTCACAACAGAACATAGCACGCTGCTGCTCCTCCTCTTCCTCTATCCGCCCGGTCCTTCCTGTCACAACAGAACATAGCACGCTGCTCCTCCTCTTCCTCTGTCCACCCGGTCCTTCCTTTCACAACTGAACATAACACGTTGCTCCTCTTCCTCCTCTGACCACCCGGTCCTTCCTTTCATCACTATCATCATCAATCCCGTAACCCGGAGTGTCGTTGTGGCATCACCGATGACTTTGCAACCAGCTGTCTCCACTTCTTCTTGTCGTCTGCCGCCCTTTGCGTCTCTGAGAAGTCCAGGCCTGTCCACTTTTTGATGTTGTCTTTAGGGGATCTGCCTACGGCTCAGTGGCTTGTTGGATTATGTTGCGCACCTCCTCGTTGGTTACATGCTCCTTGTATGAGATGCAAAGGATCTTTCGATAGCACCTCATTTCCATGGCTTGTACTCTTCGTTTAGTTCGGCTGTAAGAGTCCATGTCTCGCATGCGCATAGAAATATTGACATGACAAGTGGTCACATAAGTCTGATTTTTGATCGCAGGGTGATGATTTTATCTTTCCATATTGGTTTCAGTCTTGTCATCGCTGCTGTTGTCTGGGCAATCCTTTAAATGATCTCAACTTTGGATCCATCGTCAGTGATAACTGAACCCAGGTACTTGAACTGTTTCTAATATTTATCTATTCACTGTGATCTTCTTGTAGATGCCATTGGTGTTGTTGGTCATTAGCTTCGTTTTCTCAGCACTAATTTCCTCCCGTAGGACGCAGGTGTATTGTCGAGGCGGCTCACTAGGTCAAGTAGCTCCTGTTCATCCCCTGCTAAGCCATCGATATCATTTGCGTAAATGTGTTATTGGTCTGCCTCCGATGCTGACTGTTCCTACGTGATCTTCAAGGGCGTCAGGAATGATCATCTCTAAAAATATGTTAAATAGAGTGGGTGATAGAAGCAACCCTGGCGGACTCCAATGGTGTTGTTGCTAAACCATTCCTCCAGGGTGCCATTCAATATTGTATATCCTCATAGTTGCCCATAAGGCTGCATTCCATACCCTGTCAAATGATTTCTTGAAGTCAATAAAGACACGATAAAGATCGTGTTGGTGTTGCAAGTAGTTTCGCAGATAACACTAACGTTAAAAATGTGCTCTTTAGTACTGTGTCCTTCTTGTCTGTTAAGGATGACCTTCAGCATGATTTTACTCTGGTGGCTGATGAGGCTGATTGTCCAGTAGTTTTGACACAATTATAGGTTGCCTTTTTTGGAAGTGTAATGACCACTGATTGGGTCAACGGAGTAGGTCAATCCCCTGTCTGCCAGATCTTATTGCAGATTGCTGTGAGGATGTTAGTCACAGCTTCTCCCCCAACTTGTATTAACCTTTTCAGTACTCTTATTTTGTCACACATGTCAAGTAGTTCGGCGATAATTCAGGGTTTCTTCTTATAAAGGTGTTTGCCGAGGACCACACTGGCTGTATCAGTCATTCCATTGTTGAAGTTTTTGGCCAATGTCTTTATGCCAGTGTTTTCTTCCTCTAGGATGGTAAGAGGCGCAAATTTGCCACCTATCACTGCTTGGAGTGCTTCTGCAATTTTAGGGTCTTTCAACTTCTCTATGTCGAACTTCATCCTTGCTTACTTTGGTTTGACAATCTTTTTCAGACGGAGACGGAAGTTCATCATCACCAAGTCATGATCACTGACCGGAATCGCTGTTTCAGCAATATGTAATCGATCCGATTGTAAAGATGGTTATTCGGAGAGTGCCACGTCCATCTCCTGAATGCTTTGTGAGAACCATATGTATTGGCCAAACCTAATTTGTTATAAGTAGCAAACTCCAGGAGCCTAAGGCCTCGGTGGTGGTTGCGTTGCACAAAGGCCCACAGATGTCTTGCTAGTTCTCTTGTGTATTCTTGCCAACCTTTGCATTCCAATCTCCCTGCACAATTAGGATGTCTTACTTCGGAGCCTGGTCGATGATTCTCTGCAGTTGGCTGTAGAAATCTTCTACTTGGTAATCGCTGTATTCAGTCACTGGGGCGTAAACTTACATTACTGTTTGAATGGGTTTGCCTTTAGGCGGATGGAGATGAGTCTGCTGGACGACATCCCATGACAGAAACCAATGCTATATTCACACAAACTGTAGAACAGTTTGTGTCCCTCTTCGGTTGTTGTTTCGCCGAAGTTCTTCCATCGTACTTCGCAGAGCCCAAGGAGGTTCCAGCGTTACCTGTCCATCTCATATGTGAGTTATTTTAGTTTCCCTGCTGATCTCATTGTTCTAACGTTCCACGTTCCTATGGTGATGTTGTCTCTCCCACGCATCTTACTTGTTTGGTCACCAGTATTATACTTATCGCGTCCGTCCTGGTGAGGGGCGGATGACGCGGTCATTGATAACCCGGGCTGCGACCGATCCTTTATGTTCTTTGTATTGATCGTCATCACGTGGTATGTCTAGGGCGAGATCTGCTTGGCTGTGCCCATCTCCTCTGTGTTTTTATTTGCCAATAGCTGGGACACGGGTTTGTGACAGCGGCAGAGTGTGTCCACATTCAGGTGAATCATGCGCACTGCAAATCTGGGGCCCCATGCTTCTCCGAGATCCTTTGATTGGTTAGCCTGGTGCCTCACAGTGACCAGTTGCCGTTGGTTACCTGGAGGAGGGTACGACGAGAGTATTGCTTTAGGACAGGCTGTTGTACTGGCAGACAAAGCTTAACCACACTTGTCGTTTCGCAGAAGCTAGCCAGCGGTGGAAGCTGACAGCAGAGGTGACAAGCACAACTACCCACTACCACACTACCCACTACCCACTACCACACTACCCACTACCACACTACCCACTACCCACTACCACACTACCCACTATCACACTACCCACTACCCACTACCACACAACCCACTATCACACTACCCACTACCCACTACCACACTACCCACTATCACACAACCCACTACCACACTACCCACTACCACACTACCCACTACCACACTACCCACTACCCACTACCACACAACCCACTACCACACTACCCACTACCACACTACCCACTACCCACTACCACACTACCCACTATCACACAACCCACTACCCACTACCACACAACCCACTACCCACTACCACACTACCCACTATCACACAACCCACTACCCACTATCACACAACCCACTACCCACTATCACACTACCCACTACCCACTACCACACTACCCACTATCACACAACCCACTACCACACTACCCACTACCACACTACCCACTACCACACTACCCACTACCACACTACCCACTACCCACTACCACACAACCCACTACCACACTACCCACTACTACACTACCCACTACCACACAACCCACTACCCACTACCACACTACCCACTATCACACAACCCACTACCACACTACCCACTACCACACTACCCACTACCACACTACCCACTACCACACTACCCACTACCCACTACCACACAACCCACTACCACACTACCCACTACCACACTACCCACTATCACACAACCCACTACCCACTACCACACAACCCACTACCCACTACCACACTACCCACTATCACACAACCCACTACCCACTATCACACAACCCACTACCCACTATCACACTACCCACTACCCACTACCACACTACCCACTATCACACAACCCACTACCACACTACCCACTACCACACTACCCACTACCACACTACCCACTACCACACTACCCACTACCCACTACCACACAACCCACTACCACACTACCCACTACCACACTACCCACTACCACACAACCCACTACCCACTACCACACTACCCACTATCACACAACCCACTACCACACTACCCACTACCACACTACCCACTACCACACTACCCACTACCACACTACCCACTACCCACTACCACACAACCCACTACCACACTACCCACTACCACACTACCCACTACCACACAACCCACTACCCACTACCACACTACCCACTATCACACAACCCACTACCACACTACCCACTACCACACAACCCACTACCACACTACCCACTACCACACTACCCACTACCACACAACCCACTACCCACTACCACACTACCCACTATCACACAACCCACTACCACACTACCCACTACCCACTATCACACAACCCACTACCACACTACCCACAACCCACTATCACACTACCCACAACCCACTACCACACTACCCACTACCCACTATCACACAACCCACTACCACACTACCCACAACCCACTACCACACTACCCACTACCCACTATCACACTACCCACTATCACACAACCCAATACCACACTACCACACCAAGACCTGCAGTGGAAGCAGCAACAACCAACAACATCCTTCCTTTCACAACAGAACATAACACGCTGCTCCTCCGCCTCCTCTGTCCGTCCGGTCCTTCCTTTCACAGCAGAGCATAACACGCGGCTCCTCCGCCTCCTCTGTCCACCCGGTCCTTCCTTTCACAACAGAACATAACACGCGGCTCCTCCGCCTCCTCTGTCCACCCGGTCCTTCCTTTCACAACAGAACATAACACGCTGCTACTCCGCCTCCTCTGTCCACCCGGTCCTTCCTTTCACACCAGATCATAACACGCTGCTCCTCCGCCTCCTCTGTCCATCCGGTCCTTCCTTTCACAACAGAACATAACACGCGGCTCCTCCGCCTCCTCTGTCCACCCGGTCCTTCCTTTCACAACAGAACATAACACGCGGCTCCTCCGCCTATTTCACAACAAAAACTTCTTAAACCGACAGTTTCGGGACCGGGAGATTGTAGTCCGAATGCTAAACACTTATATTTCAATAATTGACTACCGTGTCATTCCGGCCTCTTTCCTGTTCGGTATTCCTAGTCTCCCACGTTTGTTGCACTGGCCAGAAATACGTGTTGGCGTTGTCTGTATAAGATTATAGAATGCGCAGGGTGTGGCGATATTTATAGTTACTAGGATATACAAAATGAACTGATTGCCCAAACATGGCGATACATATATATATATATATATATATATATATATATATATATATATATATATATATATATATAACATATACATATATATGATATATATATATATATATATATATATATATATATATATATATATATATATATATATATATATATATATATATATATATATATATATATATATATATATATATATATATATATATATATATATATACAACGGCAAACGCTGTGAGTTAATTGGCGTGTCATTACTCCGCTTGTCTTGCGGTCATGCGCTCCAAAATGAAGCCGCATTTGCGAGTGCGTTAGCGGCAATTTGAACCGAGGATCTGGGTAGAGGATTCGCCGGTCTGACGGAGCGTGCCTGGCCGGCGCGTGACCAGAACAAAACCTAAATCCGATAATGCGGCGGGGCCTCGTCAAGTCGTAATACCTTTTCGACTGAGATGCCAGCTGAAGACTGCGCTGCGCTCGGCAGCCACAGCGGAGAACATCTCGTGAGACAGCAGCCGGCCAACAAGCAATAGAATGGCGTGTAATATGGCCGATCGATGCCAAGATAACGGAGTCCAGATGCCACGACGGATATCCCAGTATGCCTCTTGGGGCTCGTACACTGTCGACTGTCTATTCCTGACACGGGAACGACGCGATATGCACAATACTTCGTCGTCATTAGCTCTTATATGAATTACGATTTTCTTCACCCACAACTATTTTGAACACTTTCACGAAAGTTATTAGCTCTTGTTTTAGTAATGTTATCGGTATTTCGCACTGACCAATATTTTGCATAAAGGTTTGTGGGTGTAGACCCTATTGGTCGTATATGGCTATGGTTGTAATATTTAGATAAAGGTCATTGGTAGGGCCTATTTAATATACTTAAAAACGTCATTTAATCATTTGTGTAAGAATGAATTAAATAATTATTGAATTAATGAATTCAAAATAAAATATTATAGGCGTATATTTTGAATTCCTTAATTCAATAATTATTTAATTAATTCTTCAAAAATAATATATATATATATATATATATATATATATATATATATATATATACATATATATATATATATATATATATATATATATATATATATATATATATATATATACATATATATATATATATATATATATATATATATATATATATATATATATATATATATATATATATATATATATATATATGTATGTATGTTGTTGAAAGAGTGTATTGATGAATGGATGAATGAAAGAATGAATGAGTGAATAAATGAATGAATGATTGAATGAATTAATTAATTAATGTATGGATGTAGGAATGAATTAATGAAACAGTCGGCACTCAGTGTTTTCGCCCGGTATAGACGCGGCTATCGTCCGCGCCCGACCGCCTCACCGTCACACTGGCCAAACCACTCCTGACATCCCGACACTAACGAACCTTTTTCGACAACGCGGTCAATATTCCCTGCGTCCAGTCGCCGTCGAGCCTACGGCATTGATCAATTGTTTCCCTTTCTCACGTCAAAGCACCACAGTGTTGGACGCGCCGGAAGACAGTCGTTAGACGGTTAGAGGCATATAGTGCGGCGTAGTTGTATCACTGCGCGTTGATCGTTACGCGTGTATATGTTGACGCGTGAGCAGGCTGGGCGTGCTCGGAGACACAGACGCCGCTTGGACGGCGCAGCATCGGAGGAGGTACAGCTCGGGTTAACGTCTAAATGAAATACTTGGGCGACAATAACACAACAACCTCTTCGCCGTACTTGAAGTGTTCTAATCGGTCAAATGTGAACTGATGTTGATGGTGACCATTGTTTTGTATTCACAGTTGTTCGCTGTGGTTTGTGTGCGTCACGTATATTTGCCCCTTTCCGTTGCAGCGGACGCCGATTGGACGGAGTTAGGGACTCGTGCGGAGAAACACTACTTGTCACAGTTAAAACAAGGTGAGTGAAAAAATGTGTTGTCTTTAAACGAGTAATAATATATTCTGTATCTTAGTTTACTCGCACAACGTTTTATCGTATATGTGCGTCAGATATTACCCACATTGCAACTGTGTTTGCGTATTTGCTTACGGTAATATTTCCCACATCCGTTTGACTGATCGTGTGAAAATCGTTTCCTTGTCTATTTTCACATGCGTAGTTCTTGCAATGTATTGTCCCGAGTAGAATGTACGTGTAACGCATCTACAATACTAGTCCGTTCGACCAGCCAAACAGTTACAGCGGACATCTGAAGCTCGTTACTCTTATTACGGATTAGGTTTCATTGCTACACGATGTCATTGTCACTTACTTTGACACAAGCAAATAATAGGTTTTTACAAAGAACGAAAATATTGACTTATTGCAAACGCATCATTATTATTATTTTAAGCAACTGACAACTCACCCGGCTGTGTTTCGGACGTGTTAACGGTGCTCTTGTTTTCCCGGTACCAACGTCGTGGGCAGGTCAGCAACTTGTGACTTGTTGTCGCTTACTGATGTTGGGTCGTTTATAGCCGCTGAGTCGCACAGTTAGGCAGTGCACAGTTAGTCAGTGCACATTCGAAGTAGATTCACTCTTGGTTGCGTCATTCCTAAAGGTTGCGTCATATTTTGCAGCGCCTTAGAGAGTTCGTCGGTTCGTGTTTGACAACAGAACAAATTATGCGGAATTCATATTTAGCAGAATCGAGTTGAATCCCAAGTCATCCGTATTAACTGTCACTTCGATTCTCACATAAACAGCATATCCAGCGTAGTTGTTGAAAGGCAGTGACGGAGAGTCAACGTATCGCCGAAAGGTTAGGTCACGTGACGCTACACTTCGCGCTTGTTTATCGCGATTTAAATAACAGGGTCATGAGATGTAATATAACTGTACCAACAACATCATTTTCGGGTGCGTGCAATACAAAGAAACCGTACTGACAGTTAGACGTCATCTGGTTTTGCAAATGAATGTCTCCGAAACAAGACGGCAGACAGAAAAACATCTTCGGAATATTTCGGTTTATATTTAAATATTGAACAGTTTTCGACTTTTCTAAATATGTGCTACAAAACATTACAAATCTGAACTGTGTCCATATTGTTTTCAAGTTGTACTATTATGTGCGAATACGTTACTATGCTAGGATCGTGCTGCATTTGCTTTAGAGACAACATATATTTAAAGACAGGGTACACCATATGCGCGTTCATGTTGTCTGTATTCGCTCTGAACGTACGATGCAGAGGCTGTAGGGAACACAAGTCATCCGAAGCAATAGTTGACGAAATAGCATCTCATGACACGACGAACCACCCGTGTGACAAGATCAGCGGAATCGTTCTGTCAAGACGCACACACAGAGAGTTATCACAAAACAGATTCACGCAGCAAAGGTGCTATTTAAAAATAATTTCACACGCTTTAAATTCAATTAAATGTTGGGGACTATGTTCTACGTCGTTGCAGTCGGTTGTGATTCGGTTTTAGACAATCATGTTTCCGTTTGTTGTTTCATACGCGATGACGTAAACAATATTTTCATCATGATATAACGTGCCAGCGGAGAATGGCAATGGGCACCGTAAGGTAACGTTGTGACCACTGAACTGTTGCGGAAGAAACCGGAAAAAACTGACCGACAATACGTTACAGTCATCAATAGTTTATTTTTACAGCACAGAAAGCATGGACACACGTGGATTCAGCATGTGGTGCCTGCCGATAGTGGAGTCGGACGGCTTCACTTCGTCATCGCACGCGCCATTTCGTACGCGATGGCCACGTCATGACGTAAATAACTAGTTCGGTCCGTATCACGAGCGTTCAATACCGCTTTTAGTATTGCACCCCAGTATCGCACTGCCCGTGTTGAACGCGTGTGTAATAAACAGTTGTGTTTTTTTAGTTTAAGCATCCAGTAAAGTACATGACCCTGCATTTCGAGCGACCAGTGGCGTCATTCACCATAATTATGATATGATAGATTTTCGCCGTCTGTGTAGGTAGTGCAAATACGTGCTATGAACATTGTTTATCCGAATAAGCCTAATTCCGAAGCACTAGCAAAAGGCACACAGTTGGACGTCAACAGTTATGTCAAAACGTTTTAAAACAATTCGAACAGCAGCAACATAAATTGCACAAACTGCTTCCATGCATTGCAAGGGTTGCAGCATGTAATATCCCACCTATTAACCGTTGCCCCTTTCTTACTTACTTACTTACTTACTTACCAAGAGTGAAAGCAAACACAGTATAAACTGTTTTATAAACCATTGCCTGTTCAACCAGTAACCCAAATCACTGATCTGTGCGCTCACAGAGACGCCATTTTAGAATGTACACAATGTCATATTTAGACATTATACTTTATATAACTGTTTAAAGATATATACATTTGTACAAGAAATAATTTTTTATTTTTACTTTATTTAAAATACTGCGTAGCCAACAATGTACACAATCTTAATATAGCCAAGAAATGAGAGGATTGCAGAAAGGGCGGATGGTTTGAAGCATTGAAACATACCGTATTTGTGAAGGACGTATATTACACAGCTGTATATTGCCAATTGGACCATTACTATCTTTGAGATTATAAGGGCCTATGCACTGTTAACAAAAGTTGTTATTTCAGATTGTTTGAGCGTTTTGGTTTCAAACTAATAACTATATAAAAACATGAAGTATTGTTATAATGTACATGACAAAAGCATCATGTTTCTGTAAATTAAGATTATTGATATATTAAAATATTTTGGCAGCTACGTGTGACCTCTGACAGCCACAATGACTTCTGAAGTCGCAATAATGTTAGCAACACGTTTATCTTTGAAATCTAAAATATACGGTTTAGCACAAAGAGGCTTCATTTTTCAGCATGCAAAGTGCGGGGAATTTAAAAACTGAAACGGCCACCAGAAATGTAGAAAATTAAACCAGTGGAATTGTCAAACATTTTATTTATTTACATGATCTACTTTGACCGATATTGTACTACGGAGCTCCTCTGGATGTATAATCCTCATAGTGTGTTCACTTAACAGAGCTGACGAAAATATTGTCCTGGGGATTTCTTTCAAGAGGGTCTTCTGTCCAGACGTGAGCAAAAAATCCAAATTGTGTACTGCCTATTATTAATAAATATTATTAGTAAATATGCTGAACACACCAACATATTATATCTAACTCTAAGCTCTACTGCGTAGTTAGACTACATGGTTAAACTTAGACATATCTAACATTTAAATCCCACTGAGCGATCAGGTTAGTTTTCTCAAGCAAGCCAGATTGCCAGCAATGACGTCCAATCAAACCATTTGTTTCAGTTGCATGCTTTTCCTCTTATATAAAAAGAGCTCAACCTCGCTGGCAACTGTCCATAAACGGAACACTGTAATGTCCGGGGGTTGATCACTAACTGGTCATTTGCACATTTCCACTCGTCGCCTAAGTAGTGACTTATTAAATTACCCGATCTTTTGAATACGCTGTAAACGAAGGTCATTCTCAACACCGTAATCTAATCAATTATACGAATGCAAATTGCCTCAGCGCATCGCAGCAGAAACAGCGGTGGAAGATGGCGGAACTAGCTACAGGCAGATACAGCAGCGGCGTTTTCGATTTATTTTGTTTGTTGTTTTCATCTGAACCTCTCAGAGGGTTCCTGGTTTACGTAGATAGGTCTGGCTGGTCTTGTTAGTGTTTGTATAAATGATTTCGACCTGCAGTGCCGCTGTTGCTTGCCGGCTCCTGATAATGTTACAGACACCGCGGCCTGGTCCCAGTGCAGAACCGAGCGAAACGCACAATCGATATGCGCAGTTTTCCTTTCTAATTTCCTCTATTGTGCTTCCAAAAGTTGCCGTTTAGCTGAGGCATTTCATTAGTCAAAGCTTGTCGCGTCGGATCACTGTAGCGGTCGCTAATTACCCGACAAGTGCCGGAGGGAAACGCGGAGGAATACAGCGCCGGGTACAGAGGCCAAGGTTGGGGGGGGGGAGAATTTATTATTCCTCAACAGTTGAAGTAGACTGGAATTTTAAAGGGAAACAAAACTCATGGTTTGGGGCCTATATATCTGTACGAGTTATTAATGGAACCATTTGAACATACAATCAATAATATCACGCCAGTGATTTACTGGGAAACCTTGTTGGCAATATTAGCTCACTAGATAAAAATCTATTTGTAAACGCTTAATGTTATACCTCCAAACTCAACTTATGTAAAATAGTTTGGCCTTTGTTTGCAAAACATGACCCTTTCTGACTTAATATTACATTTGATTGAAATAGTTTTCGTTACTTGTATATAATAGCCGCCGCCTTTATTCCGTCACAGCGGTAGTCTAGGTTAACCGATTTCTCAGAATTACGCAAGCGCTTATCGATCGCGCTGGTTAACACGTCAGCCTCCAGTTAAACGGAGATGGGTACATTTGGAGGTGGTTGTATATGAGGCAGGTTAGGCGTTTGGCTCGCGTTACATGTTTAAAAAGAAAAAAATATGGTTTTGGGACTATGTACCTATAAGAGTTATTAAGACATAGCCATTTGCAACTACAATTAAGAACATCACACCAGTGGTTTACCGGGAAAACCTTGTTGAACACACAGCATTTGAAGAGTGTCAAAGTCAAAATTCGCTCGCCAAATAAAAATATATTTGTATATACACCTATTCCTATATTTGCCAATACAACGTGGCTATGCAGTTTGCGACCAAGCTCAACTAATGTAACATATTTCTTTCCTTTGTTTATTAAACGAGTCCTCTTTCTGAGAAAATAGCTCGATTATGTGACTTTACGTTGGTTCTGTGTCTAACATCCTCCTTTAATATGTCACAGGTAGTCTAGGTTACACGATTTTCATGGAACTGCGCATGCGCTTATCGGTCGCGCTGGTTACCATGTCAGCCCTCAGTCAACCGGGAGAAATGGCCGGAATGTCCAACTTTTAAAAAACATTCTGAGCAAACCACAGGTGTGATATTCTAGATTTTTGTTGCACATGGTTAGTTTTTATTATCTGTTTTAGTTGCAAAGCCCCAAAACCATGACTTTTGTTTCGCTTTAGCTTTCTACGACAAACAGAACCGTGACTAATCGTAACACGGAACATGGAACATTATTATGGTTAATACAAACTGAACTAACTGCCTATTTCGACTGTTGGGAAATAATAAATTCGCACGGGGGGGGGAGAGGAGGATAAAAAAGTCACGTGTGCTTGTTTTTGTATCATATTTGTTCACACATTCACGTATCGTTGACGATAGATGCACATCTAAGCGTAGCAACGTAACGCTAGTAATAGAAATGTATAATTTGTGTAACGTGTATTTGTTTACTGTATGTGTCATTTTAGTCATTAATGGACAGGGCATTGGTGTCACTTAGTTTGAGTCACTGGTGTCATGTATGTCGTCAATGAGTCACTGTCAGTACTGTATTATGTCACGTGCGGAGCGTGTGGTATCTTGCTCGAAGTGTTGCCAGTTGTGAAGACGACACAAGTCCGTCAACCAGTCTTTAGGAAGTCACACCCAACGCCCCGGTGGTTGACGGCGACGGGTTGCTGCTGGTCACCAACTATGAATGTAAACAAAACACGAATCTTAGAAAGCCAACGTTCCTCATAATGATGGCCGGCATGTTGCAAGAAGCGATGGACTAATCCCGGTGTTTCTCTCTCATCTTTAAGGGCGCGACCCGGGAGGAGGTGGCTGACGGACGCGGACGACAGACTCTGGTCCTTCTTCCTCGCCGCTCCCTTGAGAGAGAGACGCTGGGAGAACCTTCAGCGGCGCAGGATCACAGGCAGACGGTGTGGATGAGAGGACGTCAACACGTGAACGAGAGGATTAGACGCGCACTTCAACGACCAACTGCGCTGTCCCGGAACGGCGACTGACGTCGATAAAGTCATTCCGTTTGCCCAAGCCGTCGTCGCCGCCACAGAGAACGCCTCCAGCGGAGTCCTTAGGCGGTTGTTCACGAAGGGTGGTGGGTTGATGCGAAGTGTACCGGCGTTGGAGCGAGTTTCAAGTCAGCTGCCCTGACCCCCAAACCCCGTTCCTTGTTTGCCACCATCGACTCGTCACGATGATTGTCCCCATCATCAACCTCGACCTGTCGCAGGTGTTCCAGTCCATTCAGGACAAGATCAACACGCCGGAGTCGCAGCGCCGTTTGGTGCTTGTCATCGTGTGTATAGCGCTCCTGCTGGACAACATGCTGTACATGGTCATCGTTCCCATCATCCCCGTGTTCCTGAAGGATATGAATGCAAATACACCACAGAGTGTCGACACACAGTCATCTGCTGACCTAGCCAATTGGACACACTTCGACAACAAGACGAAGAAGCACCTGTTCCCGCTGGTCGAGTTCGACCCTTCCTACCAGGACGCCAGCATCGGCTTCCTGTTCGCATCCAAGGCGATTGTCCAGCTGCTGGTCAACCCGCTGTCCGGCACAGTCATTGACCGGGTTGGTTACGACCAGCCGATGCTGCTAGGCCTCAGTATAATCTTCGTGTCGACAGCTATCTTCGCCTTCGGTCAGAGCTACGCCGTTCTGTTCTTCGCGCGCAGTCTCCAGGGGGCGGGATCGGCTTTCGCGGACACTTCCGGCATGGCGATGATCGCCGACCGCTACACGGAGGAGACGGCCCGGAGCAAGGCGCTCGGCATCGCGCTCGCCTTCATCTCGTTCGGCTGTCTGTTCGCGCCGCCGTTCGGGGGCATCCTCTACGAGTTCGCCGGCAAGTGCGTGCCGTTCCTCCTGCTAGCCTTCGCCGCCTTCATCGACGGCGTCCTCATCGTGTTCGTGATGCGGCCGGCGAGGAAGGAGCGAGCCTTGAACAAGGAGTCGTTCTCGGGGGGCACGCCCATATACCGCCTCATCCTGGACCCGTACATCGCGGTGTGTGCCGGGGCGCTCGTCATGGCCAACGTTTCACTCGCGTTCCTCGAGCCCACCATCGCGCTGTGGATGACCGACACCATGGACGCGTCGGAGTGGGAAATAGGGATGGTCTGGCTTCCCGCTTTCTTCCCGCACGTGTTCGGTGTTTACTTGACCGTGAAACTCGTCTCCAAGTTCCCAACCCACCAGTGGCTCATAGCTTTAGTCGGGCTGTGTGTAGAGGGAGTAAGCTGCCTCATTATTCCATTCTGCACCAAGTACATCGCTGTTGTCTTCCCGATCATGATAAACTGCTTCGGCATTGCCCTGATCGACACGGCGATCCTGCCAACGCTCGGCTACCTCGTCGACGTCAGGCACGTGTCCGTCTACGGCAGCGTCTACGCCATTGCCGACATCTCGTACTCTCTCGCGTACGCGTTCGGCCCGATGATCGCCGGCAGCATCGTCAACGAGATCGGCTACACGTGGCTGAACGTCGGCATCTGTGTGAGCATCCTGATCTACGCTCCGCTGCTGATTGCGCTGAAGAACGTGCACAAGTACAACCAGTTCGAGAACGAGGAGAATATCCTGCTGGACGAGCCACCCGACCACGGCTACAAGACGTACGTTATGAACAACCTGAGCGGCTCGAAGCCCAAGGAGATCGAAGTGCCGGCCAACACCAACCATCTAGATATAGGTAAAGAAGGGAAAACGCCACCGGACGCTGGCGACGCGTGGAACGGCGGGGGAACGCAGCGCAGGGCCTTCTACAAGTCGTCGGACTCCGACTCGGACTTCAGAACCTACCACTGAGGTCTCGCTTAGGTCTAGGCAATGCTTATTGGCTGTACGACACGACCAAGATATTCCTCGGCTGAAAGATTGTGTGTCCGAATTTAGTTCTACAATTATTTCTCATTCTGCGTTGATGTACAACCGAGCCGTCCTACTAATTACCCTCACTGCCTGGGCACGTATCCCGTTATCCCAAGGCACCCTATTTCGTGACACATTCAGGTGACATCTCAGCAGCGGCGTATGCAACCTTCTCGTCTCTACACACCGTGATGTTCCAACGCCACTCACACAGATTCCCGACCAACCCATAGAAAGACCATGGGCTTGGGACGGGTCAGTTCATCACAGTCTGAACTTCCAAAGGCGCCTTCATGGAAACCGTTCCTGGGGATTCTACAGAAAATCTCGAGTGGCCAGCCGTGGAGTCTCTCCATGTGCAATTCTCAAACGTTACACGTACCGTTGCATCTTGCACATATATCGACCGTTATTGAGATACGCTGAACACTGTATATGACTAGACCGTGTTCATATTGCGAGAGCAAATCAATTCCTCATTCCATTCACATCGACAACGTTTCCTGTACACATTTAGTAGCACAACGAGGGAGTAGGTGCGATGTAAGTTTGTAAATCTCGGCAGCCCGTGTTAGCTTAATATGAAATGACTTTACTAATTATACTGATGTATGCACTAAAGTCAAAGGGCGTACGCGCAATGTGTGCCCACGATATGGTGTTGTAATGTTTTAGATATTCAGTCCATGAGCACTGAATGAGTATATTTACCCGCTCAATGTTTCACCCGTTAAATATATAATGTGAGGTTAGATTGTCGTTACAATTTCATCTCTTGTTAGTGTCATAGGTCAACTTAACGAAAGTTGGATTAACAAAAGATTATTATCTCATACTTAGACAACGATGTTATAGTTTCAATTTTATATTTGAACGTTCATGATACATTGCAACATAAGTAGAACTGTCTTTCGTAATTTCCCTTTTTTGACCATTTAAGTTGTTAGGTTAAATTGCAAGCAAGTGAAATTATAATAACAGCGATCCGAACTGTTCTATTTAAATTCAAGACGTTATGTGAAAACTTGTGATGTATATATAAGACAGCAGAATGTGCTGAGGTTTTTTAAAATAAATATATGTTGTAACGATATCTTCAAGAAATGTTAACCTAATGTTGGCTTCATATATATATATATATATATATATATATATATATATATATATATATATATATATATATATATATATACAACCATTGCAAATTAAAACGCTGAATCTTGCATTATTTGATGTGTTCAATATGTTTGGTGTAATTAGTAGTTCAGTTTTGATTCTGATAAAAAGTCTCTCTCCCCCCCTCTCTCTCTCCCTCTCTAGCTCTCGCTGTCTATCTATCTATCTTTCTATCTATCTATCTATCTATCTATCTATCTATCTATCTATCTATCTATCTATCTATCTATATAGCTATCTATCTAT
>BSQZ01000006.1:1952500-1955000 GCA_033239005.1 Lamellibrachia satsuma | reverse complement strand
TCGTACAAACACAGAGCCCCTCTACAGTAGTCATATCGTACACACACAGAGACCCTCTACAGTAGTCATATCGTACAAATAAACAACTTTGACACAAGAAAAAGCAGAAACCAACGATTTTGAAGGTGTTTTATCATCCAGAATGTTTCTGCTGAGACTGAAAATCATCTGAATAAATGCAGCTTTCTGTCGAAAGTAAGAGTAGTTCTTTTTTAAAAACACGTTGTTAGTTAAAATGCAATGAAACGTTGTTATTTCAGTCGTAACTGTGCAGATGCAAATGACGCGTGGCAACAAAAATATATTGATATAACAAACACGTAGACATAAAACAAATGTAAACTGTGACAGGTTGCCGTGGAAAGCTCTGTTTGTAAAACAAATGCTAAACGGTTTTTTTACATCACTGCGTAATTTATATATCTTAGCAAGTCGTTGCAGCCATACATGTACAAACAGACAACAACTTGACGCTCCTACCAGAAATTGTCCAAGTGTATTTCGTCTAAGTATATTTCCACGTATATTTTGATCACGAATTTCATATTTAAATCAACAACTATAGAAAGGTGTATGGTACAGCGGAGTTACATAGATATATATGTTGTCGTTTTTGCTTTTGTTGACTGATTGGTTGCATTAATCGTCCACTTTGCCGCTATTGTAAAGTATGTGTTTATGGTGTTAAGGATATTGCACGGCGTGTCTTTAGCAACCGTATTAACTGATCAATCATTGCCCGGCCAAATTCTGATTACATCTGGTTTAATAAAGAATACACTAACATTGTTATTGTCTCTTCACAGATGATAACCATTGGTCGCATTTATATTGTAACTACTAACTACTAGAAGTTATATTAGTATGAATATTTCTATGTGTTCATTGGGTACCGGCCGTTATCAATTGTGTGTGATTCTGGACGATGTGTCTTCGAAAGTCTTCGAGGGTCTGGACTACCAAAACATTGCAGTTGCGACGTGACAATAAATACCTACAGTAATGCAACACGATCAGCTAGTTCTGAACTAGCTGATCGTTCTGAACGTTCTGTTCCCACCGTTGCAACAAACATAGGTACTGTTGATTTCCCGGTTGCTGCACCAACTCTTTGGAAATCCTTCCTTGCTACTGTCTGATCAACAGGAAACACAAAAAAATTTCGCCGTCATTTCGCCCGTATCTTTTAACCGTATCTTTCCCTCCTGAGCTCATCTACGAATTCGCCCATTTGTTGACAACTTTGACACCGTATATACCGATTTTGAGATTGGTTTAGGTGCGCCTCTGAACTTGGGTTTCGGAGGATTTTGGCACGCTAGAAGTGTTCATATTGCATTGTAGCACGTTCTCTCTGTCCCAGGTCCGGCTGCAGCGGAGGCCGTCGCTGCCGCGTAAGAGCGACACGAGTGCCAACCGCAGTCACCAGTCTCGATGTCAGCGCGGTCCCAACATGTCCATCGGTACGTGGAAAGGGTGGCCTCGCGAGACATGGAGGAGTACCCGCAGTGGGACCTCACGGTGAGTGTTTGTTAGGATTAGTACCCGCACTGGTACCTCACGGTGAGTGTCTGATAGGAGGAGTGCGACAGTTAGAACTCACGGTGAGTCTTTAGTAGGAGGAGTACCCGCAGTGGGACCTCACGGTGAGTGTCTGATAGAAGGAGTACCCGCAGTGGGACCTCACGGTGAGTGTCTGATAGAAGGAGTACCCGCAGTGGGCCCTCACGGTGAGTGTCTGATAGAAGGAGTATCCGCAGTGGGACCTCACGGTGAGTGTCTGATAGAAGGAGTACCCACAGTGAGACTTCACGGTGAGTGTCTGATTCCCGCAGTGACAGGGGAGTAAATTAAAAAGCAACAAAACAAAATGAAAAAAATTTGTGCAGATCCACGATTAAACGATTTTTTCATGATAAAGTAGATTAATTACAAAATAAAAGTTTATCGATCTCAAAATACACGTAGACAGAATTCCGCTTATTCGTCCCCAAAGCGAGATATACAATTCCCTCCGCTGATTGTATCGCCTGTGGTCCGGCTGATAGTATCGCCTGTGGTCCGGCTGTGGGCCGGCTGATAGTATCGCCTGTGGTCCGGCTGATTGTATCGCCTGTGGTCCGGCTGATAGTATCGCCTGTGGTCCGGCTGATAGTATCGCCAGTGGTCAGGCTGATTGTATCGCCTGTGGTCCGGCTGATTTATCGCCTGTGGTCCGGCTGATTGTATCGCCTGTGATCCGGCTGATTGTATCGCCTGTGGTCCGGCTGATTGTATCGCCTGTGGTTCGGTTGATTATATCGACTGTGGTCAGGCTGATTGTATCGCCTGTGGTTCGGCTGATTGTATCGCCTGTGGTTCGGCTGATTGTATCGCCTGTGGTCCGGCTGATTGTATCGCCTGTTGTCCGGCTGATTGTATCGCCTGTGGTCCGGCTGATTGTATCACCAGTGGTCCGGCTGATTGTATCGCCTGTGGCTCGGCTAATTGTATCGCCTGT
>BSQZ01000006.1:1930000-1947500 GCA_033239005.1 Lamellibrachia satsuma | reverse complement strand
TAATCTAAAAAAATGACGTCATGGGTACCTAAATGTTACAAGCTGTCACCCATGACAAGATTTATCTACGACTTTTACCGGTCACAACCAGCCCGGATGACACTTTCTGTTGTGATTTCTTACTGTGTAGTTAGCTATTTAGCGAAGATTGTGTTGCGATTTTACAATGTATACATAATCGACTGTAACTCTACTAATTATAGAGGTACGTAGCTAAATGTGGCATCAACATATCTGGAATAAGGAGGACTATGTCAGAGATAAATAATTACGTCACTATTATAGCAATCGTCGACAAAACCATACACCGTACCAAAATATTTATATATTTTGGTACGGTTTATGTTTTTTTGCATTTTAGCTGCTTGGATATGCAGGTGCATCTTGCAGTTGCACAGTTTTTGTTTGCAATACACAATATCCGTGAATTCCTGTGGTAAGGGGTCCTCTACCATCAGCTGTGGGTGAAGTTTCCCACTGGTGGGATCCTTGTACCAGCCATTATTGATGGGTGAAGCGTGGTCAGGGGACGTGTTATCTGCCAAACACTAGACACGGCTCTGGTAGTGGGCAAGTTGGATGTGTTTGGAAAGACAACTCTGGGTAGGCGGAGCTTTTCTCGACCTTTGGTATCTTTCTGAAATAGTCTGTAACGCACTTCTTTGATGGCTGCATCGTTAGTGCATGATGATTAGACTCTGCAGATGAATTCCTCTGCTTGTTTCTCTGAAGCTTCAGAAAGAGCTCCGCGTCCAAGATGATCCAACATAACTGCTTCTGGAATCTCTTCCATGTGTACATTCAGCTGACTGACAGTGTCACATCCTGTTAATGCATGATATGCTGGGATGTTCCTTCGGAGAGTTGGAGGTAACTGTTGCGATGAACAGCAATGAAGCGTCGCTGTTTTGCTGTTCTTGTTCTCATCCACAATTATCGGCTCATTTGTAGTGCAACGTGAATAACAAGTTCCAACATACATCAGTGTCTCTACTCGCGATGATGATACATTCAAATCCTGCTTCGCAAGCTGCAGTAGCATGTAGTATAATGGCGTATCAGCCTCTTCGTGGGTCGATTCGAGTAGATGGACATCTGATTCGTGGGATGATTCTGCTGTAATTTCATCAGCAAAGCCTCCAGATGTGACTAACTTACAATTTGGCAAAGTTTCCTTTGCTTTCACCAGCACTTGTTCACTCAAGAATTTAGTAAGATTAGATTTGTCATCCGTGAGGTCGATGAATTGTTTCCAGTTGACCAGTTAAGGAACGTCTCTGCCGTCATTCTTACGACGGATAGGTCTGCTTTGACCTGCTCGTTTTGCTCGGGTTCCTGATGTGATTGATTCTTTCCGGTACCTGTCACAGACAACATCTACCCGTGTGCTTCTCTCGCAGAAATGGTTGAATACTGCATCATTGAATGCATCAGAAAGATCTCCATACGTCTTTGACCCTGCTGGCTTTCCCAATGCTTGCGCCATGGCTTGTCCATATATAATGGTGCAAGTTTTAAGTTCCGTTGTTGGCATGGTGTCAACGCTCACATCTTCGTCTAGGAGCTTTCCAAGTGCAACCTTGTTTGTGGGTCGTAGATTTCCAGCTGTGTCTGCTATGGCGAGTGGAACTGGTGAAAGTTCATGACACAATAGCTTCTTGAGGACTATCTCACGCCCTGCATCTTTGGCCACCAGAAGTCGCTGAAAGAGCACCTTGCCAGCCTTTGTTGTTTTACCCTTTTGTTTCGGGTCTGTCTTGTTCTCAACATTATGTACATTATTGAGACTAACGCTTTGTGATTGTTTCAGCTTCACGTGGATCCCCACTTCCCATTTACATAGCTGAGTCTCCATGAACTTGATCTTGTCTTATTCATGTGTTTGAGCTGTGAGTAAAGCAGTCTTGAAGCTTTTAGGTGCAAAGTCCCCAGTCGCAAGACAGGTCAAGTCTGTACAATGTGTATTGAACACAGAGAATCTTTCCAGTTGGTCGACCAGCTTTTGAACATTGTCTATGTCCCTTTTGATCCTTGAAGTGCCGACGTCCTTTTTTGCAGAAGGTTCATATTCTGCGTCATCTCTAGTTAAGCCAAACATGACGGACGTCTCGTCAACAAGACGGCTGCGTTCATTGTATGTCAAGCACCATTTGTCCCTCGCGCTGACTGATCAGGTAATCCCTACTAGACCACCTGCCACTTTCCCCACTTTGTTAACCTGTTCCAACGCCAGGTCAGTACTGATCTGATTGAATGTTTTTTTTACAACAAAGTTTCCATCCATGAATCTGCCAATCACCTGAATGATCTGCACGTATAAATATTAGCAGTATTATAACCATGTTCATGTAATATTAGCAGTATTATAACCATGTTCATGTAATATTAGCAGTATTATAACCATGTTCATGTAATGTCTCCAGTAGATACTTGTTGGTGCAATGTTTCGTCACACTGCTCCAGTAATTGGAGTAGATGTGCATCTTGCACTGCATCTTCCAATTGTTGCATTACTTCAAATGGAGTTTTGTCTGCCCCGTTGTCATCCAAGGACTGTGCCAGTTGCTTAGACAGCCTTTGAAGATTTGCATCATTATACCCTTGGTCTTTTGCCCACCCTAGAAACCGACGTCACAGAATTAGCCATGGGGCATCCAATGTGAGTTTGTGCGCTTGGATTGTTCGGTTGTACAATTTCGTTGACATGTGTTACTAGCTGTGTTGTCACCAAATACTGAACTTTCTACCCACACAGATTGTAGCCCAGAGTCTGTAGCCCGATAGCTTCCGTGAAGTGTTTGGCAATATGGAAGCTCCCAAGACGAAGAAAGATTTTGCAAAACACTTGACGATTCTCCCACTAAAGTTCCTTGGTCTTCGAATACAGTTGCTCATCTAAAGTGGCTACATTGATCGTACCTTTCATATGTACCGTCAGAGGCGCAACTGAAACGCCAGGAGATATGGTGTCTCGCAGAATGTGTGTCCATCTCTTAATCTTTCATGGTCGACAGTCCAAAACAACAGCTACCACATCCGATTCTGTCCTATTTCATTGGTTTCATTTCGTGGAATATAAAGTTTTTATATGACGTATATCTGAACACTGGAATTGCATTCGATATCTTGTACATCCACTGGCGAAACGTAGGTGCTTCTGAAACGATCCCAGGTTACATCTACATAATACACTCACAACATTGTTTGTGATACTTGGTACACCATACAGTTGGCTACATTTCATACGATTATGAAACTGACACTGTTGCAGTGGGGTCAGTTGCATATAAAACAACAAATCATACTATGACACTAACTCTATACAAATCTGGCTGCACAAATAAAGGGGGAAACGTTATATTTAGGGTTGTCACTGAATGTTGTTACGTTATTTACCGTATCAGTTGGTGTTATTTTGTTTGGAAATGAACTGGCATTATTTTGTGATAAAAATAATTGGCACGTACCATGTACGTAAGAAGTTATAGAAACTGTTGTACACCTTTGGTCAAGAAAACCAAAATAAAACATTTATATATTTTGGAATATTTTATGTTGTTTTGTCGCATATTGCTATAATATTGATATACTTATTTACCCCTGACATAGTCCTCCTTATTCCATATATTTTATACCACATTTATCTATGTAACTCTATAATTAGTAGAGTTACTGTCGATTATGTATACATTTCAAAATTGCGACAAAATCTTAACATCATCTTTGCTAAATAGTTCACTAAACAGTAAAAATCACAATAGAAAGTGTCATCCGGGCTGGTTGTGACCAGTAAAGATGATAAATAAACGGCGGTTGCTGCGGCGACGGCGACGGCGGCGGCGGCGGCGGTTACGGTGGTGTTGGTGGTGTTGGTGGTGTTGGTGGTGTTGGTGGTGTTGGTGGTGGTCTTTATATGGAAGAAACCAACTCGACAATTCATCCACTACACGACGTTATGACCTTGTTCTAATTGGAAAAAACTCGTAGTGAACGTCCGGTAAGCCGCGTCAACGATTGTTGCGCAATACTGAGATGTCATGACTAGCATGCTGTCAAAGAGTTCACGTGTTTGTCAGTTACTGGTGCCACAACAACAGCGATGCCTAAATAACAAAATAACAAAATAACAATCCTAATGTACTGACGTTTGCAGCGCCCCCTGCCGAAGCTGCCGATACCGAATCTCAGCGACACCCTCAATAAGTATCTGCGGTGTATTCAGCCAATCGTAACGGCAGCCCAATATGAGACTACACGCCACCTGGTGGCAGAATTTGGTCGCCCTGGTGGCGAGGGCGAGTACCTCCAAGAGAAGCTACAACAGCATGCGGACACAGTCGACAATTGGGTAGGTGTCGTAAAACTGTCGTTACAACGTCAAACAAACGTAATTATTATGTTCCGGTAAAGAAGTCACAGTGATGCCTTCTGGAGAGTAGTTCACCACTCTATTCGCGCACTCTTCATCCGTCAGGTGGAAAAGCATATGGGGTGAGCGGCAAACACAGAAGTAAATAACTCTAAATAACTACCTTTGTGGCTTTTAAAATACATCGCCATCGATATATCGGTGAATGTTCGAAGGAGGTGAATGAACGTAGGCGGACTCGAGCGGACCTCGGCACCCGGGGGAGGTACGACCAGACTGCCCCCAAATTGAGCATATTAATATAAGAGTATTGCGCTTTTCAAACCTAGAGTGATTCCTTATAAACACTGAAAACCGGGTGTCAAATCTGTCACTATTTCCTAGTAACACATTTACACTAATTGGTTTAACGGAAACTAACTAAAGTGTTTAATCTTTTTATTATAAGTGTATATGTGTATATTCGTAAGTAAGTAAGTATGTATGTATGTATGTATGTATGTGTGTATGTGTGTATGTATGTATGTATGTATGTATGTATGTATTTTTGTATGTATGTATGTGTGTGTATGTATGTATGTATGTATGTATGTATGTATGTATGTATGTATGTATGTATGTATGTATGTATGTATGTATGCATGTATATAGACATATAGACAATATATAATGTGTGAGTCATCAAACACCGTTCACTTTCATCTGAGGCTCACTGCAATCATCACGGCCTCACTGCAGAGTAGGCGACAGGCCACCAAAGCAATTCGTCCGCCATTAATCTCATCAAGCGAAAGTTGTCAAGTGTGCATTTTGTGTTATATGTGACATTTCCGAGTCTCCCCATCACCCGCCGGCCGAGTCCCGCTGTAGCCAACTCCACGGTGTGGAGCCGTCCACTCGGGACTAGCAATGCTGTCATCGTGTCTCGTAAACGCCGACTGTGTTAAACGTGTCGAGTCGATGACCCGAACTCTCATGGCGCTGCTAACGAGAACTAATGGTGTATCTAAATAGTCGCACGAAGTCGTCGCTTCACTGCGTCCCTTCGTGGCGCAAGTCGTTTAATGCCGTCGTAGTCACAGCCTCCTTCATTTTATTTCCCAACTATAACGGTGCATCTGGTTATTGTTAAGCTGTGTTGGTGTGAAGAGTCTAGACTCTAGGGAGCAGCTGTGGCGTGACGTAATACAGCTGCGAGGGGGCGCGGTGGTGAGATAGTGCGGTGAGATGAGATGGTGCGGTGGGATGTAACGGTGCGGTGAGATGAGATGGTGCGGCGGTGAGATGGTGCGGTGAGATCGGATGGTGCGGTGGTGAGACGGTGCGGTGAGATAAGATGGTGCGGTGGGATGAGATGGTGCGGTGAGATGAGATGGCGCGGTGAGATGAAATGGTGCGGTGGGATGAGATGATGCGGTGAGATGAGATGGTGCGGTGGTGGAATGGCGCCGAGTTGTGTTGTTGATTTGGCGAGGTGAACATACGTCAAAATAGAGGTGTATAACGCAACGTTCATTCGACTTCAGGTCTCTCAGTTCTGGCTGGATGATATGTACTTGAAGGTGCAACTTCCGCTTCCCGTCAACTCGAACCCCGGGATGGTGTTTCCTCGCCAGGCGTTCCCTGACCAGGACGCGCAGCTACGGTGGGTCTGGGAAGCTGATCCTACTAAGATGAGACGACTTCCAAAAACCATTGTAGCGTTGGACATTTTTGGTAGCTATAATTTCACGGCGGCCAGTATTGAGCATTTATCACTGATATCAGCTATGATGCTACTTTTTTTACAATTAATTAATGTAGTTTGTGTTTTATAATTACTCTCTCAATGCCGCGCTATACTTGCTACAAAGGCAATATTTATGTAATTCTACGGAATATTATCATACTATTTACAGTCACTTACGGTAATATGTTTAGTGCTGCAAACAGCGCGAATTTACGAAAATCACTTGCATGGTACATTTAAAATTCGCAAGCAATTCGCACAACACTGAATATTCGCAAGGGCACGCACGCACGCACGCACGCACGCACGCACGCACGCCTGCATACATACCGTGTATCGTGGTAGTTAAGAATTAAGTGTAATAAATAATGCTGCATTTTATACGTCGCCGTTTTATCAGCGAGATACACGTTCACTGTCCGACAGCACCGACGATCGATACTTGTTCTATTCACGGCGCTTCATCTTGTACGCTCTCATTTTACAGATTTGCTGCACGCTTGATATCTGGTGTTCTCGATTACAAAGTAATCATTGACTCGTAAGTGTCTTATCCCGATAGATTCTTGTCGCTGACTCGGTGCAATTTGTCACAAACGGCAAGCATAAATAAGACATAATTACAACGCCCACTACTTTATATTGAAATGTTGACAACGTTTCTGAATGACGGTTGTAGTTTTGTTGCCACGTTGGGTCCGTCTATATATCGTCCTAATACAAGACACACGTGACCATTGTTGTGCGGAGAGCCACGGTGGGGGGTACAATATGTGGAAGTAGATAAAAGTGAAAGGCGTCCAGTTGTTTGTCCAGAGAATGATTCGGAATCCAGTTTGGCGTAGCTCAGTACAGACGCCTCGTTGAATTATCTTTGGATGGATATCCGACATATTGTAATCTTCCATTCCAATCCAGTGATATACAGACTATAATAAATTTGCAAGTGTAGACTATGAAATTTCAGTTCGTTTCAGTTCCGGCAGTTTAAGAGAACAATACACCGCGTAATTTATATGCAAATGCGAAACAAGTACCACGTGCTACAAGTTGTTAAATGTTGTGTAATCCACTGTAAAGAACATTGTTACACTATGTTATCGTCACTTTTCGTAGTACGAAAGTTTATAACAGTGTTTGTGATAATGAATTGGTGGCACACCAGAAACAAATATTAGTAAGACATAAGCAATTAAGAAATAAACGTCTTAATTTGTTTTGTAAATGTTCTGACTAATACTGGGAGTGTAGGCCTATATTCACGTAGTAGATTTATGCTGTTAGTAAAGATTATATTTAAAGCTTGAGTTATACGACGTTTTTTGGCAGCTGTCGGTCGCTAGGACAGAGTGGTATCTAGGTCTAGGTCGCGCTGACGCTGAGATATTACTAATGTGTACTATCACAATGGTTTGGTAACAGCTTCAAACAATGAACGAACTTGACATTTTGTTTTGCGTAATCAATCAGCTGTGGGCGTCGCGTCCTCAAATCCCTTGCTTCCATTGTTTTTTTATATGTGACTCAGTCATCTGGGAATGTCGTTGAAGCTTTAAACAAAATTACAACAACCCAGAATACATGCGTCTTGGCAGGTACGTCATTTTAATAATTAGGTTAACGATACACTCCCACTAGTAGTGGCAACTGGGGGCGTTATGTTGCTAGTCTATGAATTTAACAAATTAATGCGCATGCGATCGAATACGTGGCTTGAATAGCGTTTTAACAACACAAAGTGGACGGATTGTAGTATTTTGAAGACGGTGACTTAAAATAAGTCAAATAAGTTGGCCGACACGCAATTGGCACGCACGCACGCACGCACGCACGCACACACGCACGCACGCACGCACGCACACGCAATTAGTGATAGCCAAAGCTAGAATACTGACATCGTACAAATGACAAATCAGAAGTACACAAAACAAAAGCTAAGTTTCTATTATGTTTAACAGACTATGCATTAGATAAATAGGATAAACTTAGGTTTAATCGATTACACTTAAGCTTAATCAACTCATTTAGTGTAATCGATTACAGTTTAGTTTCATCGATTACACTTTAATCGCTAAATGGCCACAATAGTTACAGTTTTATGATATAAAACTACCACAGTTCCCTCGATTGCACTATAGTGCTATCGATTACCCTTTAGCTTAATCGATTTTCATTCCAATGTTTGTAGCACGCCCGTCGCCCATATATATAAGAGAGAGGGAGAGAGAGAGAAAGAGAGAGAGAGAGAGAGAGAGATAGCGAGATATATATATATATATATATATATATATATATATATATATATATATATATATATATATATATATAGAGGAGAGATAGAGAGAGAGAGAGAGAGAGAGAGAGAGAGAGAGACGATATATATATATATATATATATATATATATATATATATATATATATATATATATATATATATATATATATATATATATATATATATATATATATATATATATATATATACACCTAAAACTATAAAGTCAGCCTTTATTAGTATTGTCTACGAACGCGCTCACTGGTGGCTACTGTACACGCAACAATGACGCAATACACGATTGCGAGATTGGGTAAAAATATTTGTTTGTAAGAGGGAAAGTGTAAACGATAAAATCGATCAGTTGTGAAAATTATATTTTCATGTCATATTTTCACTATCATCCATTGGATTTTTATCATCTTTGAATATGTGAATTCATTAATCTGAAACAGTCGTTTCAAGCCATTAAATTATTATATTATCCCTGAAACAATATGAAACATTACATTTAGTATTTACATTGTGTGTCGACATATTGATAATATTATTGTCTCATTCACACAACATTCCACTAAATTCAACAGAATGTATAAAAAGTTCTTATAGGCAGGCATGGGTTAATTTCAATTGTTAATTTGTTAATTGAATTAACTCAGACAAGTTAATTTAATTAATTAACTTTTACAGAAAGGCTAATTTAATTTAATTAATTAACTTTCCCAAAAGGGATTAATTTAATATAATTTAACTGACAAGTTCCCAATTAACTCTCAATTAAGTGATCATTTAACCGTTGATATTACTGGATAGTTCGCAGCCATGTTATCCAGGTGTTTGCAGTCACTAGCCTAAGAAAGATCAGGTTCAGACATGTGTGAGTGGAAGGGAGAACATTGCAGAGCACAAATGCATTGTAGCAACAGGGGTGGGCTGGTCTTTCACACAGCTGTGAATTGGAGGAAAGGCCTAGACAATAGAATGTCCTCTAGTATGGTGATAAGTTGATGACTAATCTGCAAATCTCTGGTTAAAGTAAGCATTTTGGGCTGGCAACTTGCTGCCAAGTTGACAAAGGGCTTTTAGACCTACGCATCTATAATTGTTCCAGTGTGCACAAAACCGTTAATGAGTAGAAATGTAATATAGCTTTAGTTTTGGGATCGTTTTACTGTGCTAACTTAACCCAAAAACATGCCAGTTTTAGTGATGCATAAAAATAGTGTATACATATTTAAATGCTAGTGTATAAAGGTGAAACCTAATGATTTAGTATAAAACACTGCATAAATAACAACTTGGTGCACAGAAAGTATGTATAGTTTTGTTAATTTGGTGGTTGAATAGAGGAGGAAACCCACACCTGCAAATCTTCAACCACAACTTTTTAATCCTTTCAGAAAAAAATTATCTACAACTTTTAAAGTGTGATCAAATACCCCATGAAGAAATGTCTTGGCATATTGTATGAGCATATATCTTTCCAACAAAGTTACAGAACACATTTCTGTTACAAGTCTTGTGATTTTAGAACTGTTTTAAATATGTAAACATATCTACCAATACATGATTTGACTATTAATTGAATTAAAATTAATAGTTAATTTTATTTAATTGACATGAGACATGTGTGAGGTTAATTTAACTTAATTTAATTGGAGAATTTCTTAGTTAACTGTAATTGAATTAATTAACTTTTCAAGTTAATTGCCTCATGCCTGGTTATAGGCATGCGACGATAATTATTAATATTTCCGCTTCTAATACTTTATTCTCACGCACGCACGCACGCACGCACGCACGCACGCACGCACGCACGCGATTAACTGAAGAGTAAGTAGAAGTAGAAGTACCGAGAACAATAAAACGAAGGTGAAGAATGAGACGAAGAATGACTTCGCCAAACATTTCTTTACCCCACGTGTATTCATGCGCTACAAAGGAGTTCCACTAAATTAAATGTCCGCCATGTGATTGGGTTTATCACATGTCATTGGAGTTTTAGTAAATCATACCGAAACTCATATATAAAAGACAGAAATATTTGAAATTAACCCGTTTTCCATCGAACATAATACCTTAGCAGATATCACATTATACATAGCAACTGCCGATATATACATTTGGCCGTCGAACGTAGGCTGGAGTCTTTTGTTGTATGCCCAGGGCTTGTTACTGAGCGACGCAAGAGTCCGTCCATGATTGATTCTGTACTCGCACCGTTAAGTGATCACAGGGAGTGGTACAACATCAGGACTATTGCATCGTGGACAAACGTGTTAACATTAAATAGATTCGTTTCTCATGTGCTTTGTCACTTGATTTCGTCGGTTACTATATAAAGCAAACAATCCATGCTTTGTTTGGCTAGATCCAAATTAATAATGTTCTCTTTCAAGCATCGTTCTCTTTTTATGTGGCGCCAAAAGTTCCAGCTACAGCTTTCGCTGATTTTAACTTCAAAATTATGCTAAGCCTTGCACAATCTAAATTCTAACCCACTCGTTCTTTCGTCTGATCCTTACACCATTCGTTCATCCATTTCGTAACCCCTCAATCGTTGGCAGACGCTCTCTGCCGATTGACCGGGCCCGGCACCGAGCGAAGGGGCAGCCCCTCTGCATGGAACAGTACTACCGACTGTTCACGACTTACCGCGTCCCCGGAGTCACCAAAGACGTGCTTGTCCGGCCTGACGAGAGCATCATGCCGGAGCCGGAACATGTCATTGTCATCTGCAAAAATCAGGTGACTGAAAACACACACAGCGCTGGATTCACTACTCGTCAGTAGCGACACCTTGCGATCAACACACGCAACACGAATCACAATATCGTTAATACAAATATCTTTGTATTAATTACATGACGACACTAGCAATTACTACGATGAACGGCAACGCGGATGATTATCGTAGTAACAGCTACAACGATGGCGAGAAAATTAAGTAAACTGTCAAAATAATACGGCGAAGATGTAGGCGCCATTCGTTGAATAAATAAAAAAGGCCCACACTCGCATAGCGTCGGCATTTCAAGTCACCTATTTTTATACTGGGTAATGGTAAAAAAAAATTGGCTTACATTGAAGTATAATTAAGAAAACTAAATACCTCGTTTGTGCATAATTTCACACATGTATAGGCAACATCTACTCGCTGTTTCAATATCAAAGTAACAGATTGTCAAATGCAGTGGGCTCTCGATAGAAGGACGTACGATTTAAGGAACATCCGCATAAAAGGAACAACTTTCAAATCCAGGTACACTTGGACATAAGGAACATTGGCTACATGGAACAGCATGATCAAGTCCCAACATGTTCCCTATAGCGAGAGTCACATGCACTAATATAATGTATTGATTTAAACATAATAAGTGTTGTTAAGCAAAGCAACTACAAGCTACAGGAGTGACAGTGGTAGTAACGTAACTACGCTGACGTCATGTCGTGCATATTTCTTTGTAGTTTTTCGTGCTCGATGTCGTCGTTAACTTCACCCGCCTGACAGTCGACGACTTGTTCACCCAACTCACGAGGATCGTCAGAAAAGCGCAGGAGGGAGAATCCGAGGCGGAACGAGTCGGCATTCTGACTGCGGGCAGGCGGGACGACTGGGCCCGGGCTCGTATGCGCCTCATGCAAGGTATGGGTCAAACAGGGGTCAGCGACAGGTCTGTGGCGCATTATATGGCAAGGCAACTGCTCAAAACGTAAGCCAAAATCGGATCAGTTTCTTCGAATAGATTCGATTAATATTTTTCAGTTGAAAATATATCGGTATAAGTGGCTATACAACTGAAATATGCTGTTCTTGTACGTCATGCATAATTTTATAAAGAGATGCAACACAATACAATGCCATAAGAAAAAAACTTATATTGTGACTAAATCCTCAAGAACCGGATCTCAGTTGCTCGTCAAAAGCATTTTATCGTTAAGCAGCCTGATATTGGTTTATAATATGAAGTCGTCAACAGTATCAGGTATTAAAATAAAAAGGTATGAGTCATTGTTACGCAGTGCGAAACGTCGTTGTTACTGTATCCGCCGGCTCTAGATTCGACCAACAGAGATTGCTTGGACATGATCGAGCGGTGCATCTTCGTCCTCTGTCTCGACAAGAGAGTGTGTCACGACGACGCAGCCAGTGGCGACACACAGTGGCGGGATGACGTGTCTCTCGCGTTGCAGATGGAGCACGGAGCCGGGACCGCCCACAACACTTGCAATCGTTGGTTCGATAAGACGATGCAGGTGAGCAACAGGGGCGCCACGGTTAGACCAGTAACTATATAACTAGTCATAATGTTATGTGTAAAAAACGATGGAATTACCCATGAGATCAGCCATGAGTAATTTATCTCGCTGATTCGCGCCATTTCAATCCCTGATGTATAATGCGGTGGACTCCGCTTAATATAATCACTTCAGAACATACCAATTTGATTAAATTAAGCGGGTGATTCACAGTTTAATACAGCACAAATAGGACACTATATCATCCCAGTCAATATAATATTATGTTATTCTACTAAACGGTTAACTGTCTCATCGGTGATTATTCTAAGGACTACTTCAACATGCTGATTTTGCGTTGTGATTTGGGAGGAGTCAATGTTTGTGTATGAATACAGATTATATTGTTTACGTTTATGATCAAATTCCACTGTCCAACTTTTTGTTCTGTTCTGTTCTGTGCTGTAGTTCATCATTGGTGAAGATGGCGCGTGTGGTCTCTGCTACGAACACTCACCGTCAGAGGGCATCGCTGTCGTCCAGTTGATTGAGCATCTATTAAAATACATGTGAGTAACGAAAGCATGAAGTTTCTTCAAAGGTGTTTTTAAACTCACCTTTTTTATAACTGATGAAGGAGATCACGTGCTCCCACTGGGGCACGTTAACACATATACGGCTTGGGTTGCAGGGAGGAAGTGAGGAAGTGTCAGTTGCCCCGCTGGCAGTCGATATGTGAATTGTCTCGACCTCGAAAACTCAAGTGGCAGATCGCGGATGAGACGCGAGCAGACATCGCCAGGGCCATGTCTAACACGGACAAGTGGGTGGTGTTGTTCTTTTGATGAACTCGATTAGAAGTTTTATGGGTCGTATCTGAACATAAAAAAAATACTAAGGATTAAGTTATGAAATCTCTTCTGACAATCGTCCCTTTATTGGAAATGGCAGACTTTTAAAACTGCAAAATGTGTTTATTTTACAATTTAGCTTTCCAATAGGCTAATTGGGTAATTTCATTCATATTTACAAGCTATTTCATTTCTTATGTATACACAATTGTACAGCGCTACGTTGTTGTTGTTGTTGTTGTTGTTGTTGTTGTTGTTGTTGTTGTTGTTGTTGCTCTCCTCGTTATCCCTGTTGTCCGGGGTGAGGCTGGCACCGATACAGGTCGTTCATTTTTCCACCTTCTTCATCGACACTAGTCCCGTTTCACTGCCTTCTCCAACAACCGTCTCCACTCCCCCCATCCCTCGCTCCCATTCTCCACTCCCTTCCTACTCCCAACAAACCTCTCTTCACGCAGTCCTCCCATCTCTCAGGTCATCCTCTTCTCCTTCTACTCTCCACCTTAAGCGCATCCGCTCTCTTCATCAACCGCCCTCTTCCATTCTTTCAGATTGAAGTTTTTAAGATATTGAATGGGTATGAAAATATTGATAGAAGTATAGTAAAGGATCAATGTAGATTGGACATCAGGAAGCACTCGTTCTCACAGAGGACAATAAATGAATGGAACAAATTGTCTACAGATTGTGTAACTGCTAGCAGCGTGAATATGTTTAAAAACAAGGTTGACACATATCTCAGGAGGGCGGGTTATAAGTAGGTGAACACTGTTGGACTCTCGATAAGCCAATGGCTTCCTTGTCCACTTGCCATCTGGGCCTTTGGCTCGGATGGCAAATCTTGTTAAATCTTTCCACATGTCCAGCCCACTGTAGCCGGCTCCTCATCAGCTTCCTTGTGAGACTCTTCCACCCTCAGCTCCTCCATTCTTCTTTGTCTATTCTATTCACTCCTACATTTTTTCTCACCCAGTTATTCTGCAGTTTCTCTTGTTGTTTTTCTCTCATATCTATGTCATATACAGGAGCTAAGTACCTTTCCATTTAGCTTCCGAGATATATGTCTATCTCCCATCACCCCTTCCACTTTCCTCCATGCACTCGCCCCAGCTTGTATTCTCCGTCTCGGTACCGCCGCCCCCGCAAACCGCTCCACCCAGATATATAAAGCTGTTTCGGTGATTCAGTTTCTTCCCATCCAGTCTTAGACTTTTTCTGCTGCCCGACCCAAAACACCTCCGTCTTCTCTAGACTTACTCTCAGTCCATATCTGCCAAAGATTTCCTTCCACTCTACCAGTCGATCTTGAAGGTCTGCTTCACTGTCCACTACTACTGCGTATATCAACATGCGGAGAATGTCCCGCTGACCACCTCCACTACTGCGATGAACAACACTGAACTTAGGACACTCTCCTGTCTCAGGCCGACGTCCACCCTGAATTTCTCCGATATTCCCGGTCCGCACACTACTCTACTCTTTGTCTCTTCAAATGTGCCTTCGACCATCCTCACATCCGTATCTGGGACACCCAACCACCTCAACAATTATTTGGATGGTGCGGTTTATACGAAATGAATTATTATTTTTACTACTATAGTCGTTCTTGCTTCATAACTACCTGGCATAGTCTTCCATGTTTTTAACGGGTTCTGATTTGGTTTACTGTATTTCTGCCTATTCTACGAAATCAGACCGTTGGAGGATATGGACCTACATATCCTGCGATTCTCCGACTACGGCAAAGAATTCCCGAAACATCAAAACATGAGTCCGGACGCCTTCATCCAACTTGCTCTGCAGCTGTCTTACTACAAGTAAGTTACTAGAGGCACCTCCTCCGCACAAGTTAGATGTGATAGATTTAGCTAAGAAACTGAGGGTAATTGACACAATGACGGATCACCCAGAAACGAGAAGATTCCAGCGATGACTAACAGTTCGCGTGACCACAGCGAACGTGAAGTGAAGTGAACGTTTATTCAACAACAACAACATAATACAGGTGCATAGTATGGTGTGCTGCTGCTGCTGCTGAAGGGACATAGCTGAAGTCATACGACTTATAAGGTGCTATACCCTTCTCAAACTAAATAAATGCAATACAAGTAAAAAATTAAATACAAAATAGCATTCACAATTCACTTATAAACTTATTACAGTGGTGCTTGAGCTAATTATAAATAAACTAATTGAAATAACTTTCAATTAAAAGTTTATCAATATGCTGTAAGTAACGACAATTTGAATGTTTTTTTAAATTGTGTTAAACTTGGCAGCTGAGTTATTTCATTTGCTGAACTGTTCCACGTATTTATACCTTTGACAGTGAGTGACAGTAGTCTGAGGGTGGTATTTGTTTTTTTAACATAAAACAGTTTGCTTTGTCTGGTACCATGCATGTGTATCTCTTCGGTTGGTTTAAAGAATGTTTGAACCCGACCATTTAAAGAGTGATTATTTGCTTTACAGAGTATAATCATAGTCTTGTATGTAACTAAATCATGAATAATCCGTATACCTTTTTTCTGTAACAGAAATAGTTTCTTGAGTCTGGATTGATACCTACTTCCCCACATCTCACAGGATTATGTGGTTCAACAAGTGATTGATATAATATGTGTAACGCTTGACAACCAAGAACATGCATAGTTTGATACAAAACTGCTATGGATTGATCCTTGCGGGATCCACACCTGATTTCCTTGAATTATGAGTTACTATTATTGTAGCATACATATTGTCTACGGTTGAATAAATAACTTTTATCCATTCCAGAGCTAAACCCCTTACTTCAGAGCATTGCAATTTACTTAGCAATATGTTGTGGTCAACGGTGTCGAAAGCTTTTTTAGATCGATAAAGACACCAATCGATCTTTGGGATTAATCCATTTCAGAATTAACCTTTTCGACAAATTCAGTTAGAGCTAGTGAGGTCGAATGATTACTTCTGAAGCAATACTGACCGTCTGACAGTATGTGTTGTGCTTCAATGGAAGATGTTAGCCTTTTGTTAAATATTTGTTCAAGTATTTTTGAAAATTGGGATAAAAGAGATATAGGTCTATAATTAGAAAATGTAAAACGATCACCTGACTTAAATACAGGAATTATTTTTGCCAATTTCATATCATTTGGAAATGATCCGCAGATCAATGATCTGTTAAAAATGTGGGTTAGTGGTTTTACAATTTGCTTTATTATATGCTTAACTGTTTTTATGCTGATCTCATCGTGTTCGTTTGAAGTTTTACTTTGCACCCAGACAAAGTCAAGTACTTCTTGCTCAGTAACTGGGTGTATATACATTGATTGTGATGCATTACTTTTTACGAAGTCAGTGGGCTTTGTTCCCGGGCAGGGTTCTATAAGGCTTGATAAATTTGTACCTATGTCAACAAAGAATTTGTTGAAATGGTTAGCTATTTCTTTAATTTCTAATACTACTCGATTTTCACCAACACGAAATTCGTTGGAATATTTTGTTTCAGATTTTCTTTTACCTATTATGTTGTTAAGAATGTTCCAAGTCTCTCTTGTATTAGTTTTACAATCTTCGAGTTTTTTCCTGTAATAGTTCTTCTTTTCTAGACCCAGGAGTTTTGTTAACTTGTTTTTGTACTTTTTGTAGCGACTTTCTGTTAATTTTTACATATCTTTTAGAAACGCTAAGTACAGGTTATTTTTCTTTATGCAGGCATTTGTAACCCTCTTGTTAACCAAGGTTTATTATTCCGTTTTGTTTTTCTTGTATACGTGGCTATTTTGACGTCACTGTGAAGTTGACTTTTCTCGCATTGTTGTTCTGAAAGGTTTGACTTTGATCTAAGTCAGTATTTTACTGACTGATGTGTAGGATGTAGGTAATTGCTGTGACCTGCCAGTAGTCAATATACTCAATATATTATGGTATTACCCGGTGTTTCCAATGTCTTCATTTATGCACTCTCTCCGTGGTCGCAAGTACTTGGCCTAACATAAAATAAATAAAATAAAATAACGATAACAACATATATTCAAAAGTACGTGACGTAG
>BSQZ01000006.1:1777500-1925000 GCA_033239005.1 Lamellibrachia satsuma | reverse complement strand
GAAAAATGAACACCATATACTGTATTTCTTGTTCAATAGCGTTCCCCCCAACTGTTGCATTAAACCATCTTACCATGTAAATGTCTTTGATATCATCTGCTACTAGCTAGCACGCAATTGGTGTTCGCACCGATGAGTGTAAAAGAGTTCTACGTGTATACAGAAATGTGTGTTCACTTATTATTTACTTATAATTTACCAATAATTTCCGCTAATATCCCACTAATCCATTTTCACTAGGTGGCGCTTCTCGAGTGTCTTTCAGTAGTGTGAAATTTAGGCATGCATTTATGGAGAACTAATTCTTACACATGACGTCTTTCTGTATGTTGGACGTACAAACTAGTTTCATTCTACTGAATGATTGTTCTGCTTTGGGGTAATGACTGTTACATTTTAGGCAATGATTGTTCTGTTTTGGACAATGACTATTATATTTTGGGCAATGACTGTTCGATTTTGGGCTATGATTGTTGTCTTGGGCAATGACTATTATGTTTTGTGCAATGAATGTTATGTTTGCATGCATACAATCAATATTGTAGAGTTTAAAAGTCAACTTTAAATTCTCTCTGGTGAAGTCGATCTATATTCTCCTACTATTGTAGTTTATCCAGAATGGGCCACCATCTCTCTCTCCCCAGATGATGAAGTTCGAATTTACTTTACACTTTGATTATATTGACACAATTATCCGACTGTAAAGTTAAATCAGGTGAAAAAGAGTAGTGTAGTATCTCTCTTCTCGTCGGATTCACGAAGCCGAGCGAGAGTCGGATAAGCGAGACCAGTTATCGTAGTCATGCATACTCGTTATGTGTCGAGCCAGTTAAGCATCAACATTTGCTTCTAAATTTGGGCAAAAAGTGGAAAGCTTTGGAAGCAATTTTCTCGAAATATTCGAATTGGAGTGACACAAGTCGATATGAGGTAAATTAATGGACAGCTTGAGCATCAGACAGTTTAAACAGTTAAACATTTTAATAACATTGTGCGAATTTCAACTTGAAACACTACAACTCATGGTAAAGTGAGAGACTGCTCAGAAATTGATTGTCACTTATCGAGAATGACTTGCATTCATTCCATGACAGCATTTCACATAATCCCAGTTCAGAAGAAAAAACTAGTGAAAATTAATCATATCTCCCAAAATAGCCTCGATTATTCATGCTCCGTAATGTGGCGCCACCGTTTGTCGCACATATCATAGTCTCGCTTATCCGACTTTCGCTAGCCTTCTGAATTCGCTGAGAATAGAGTCTGGACGCAGAATCGTTGTCTCGTTGTTACCCACTGTCACCACTCCATTTGTGCACGCGTTCCCATAAAGCGCCAGCAGCCAACCGGCGTCATTATCGAGATGCTACACTAAACATTCTTTTTGTCTGATTTAACTTTTCAGTCGGATAGTTATGTCAATATAATCAACGTTTAAAATTAATTCGAATTGTATCGTAATAACTGATAAAAGTTCACTCTTATTTTATGAATTAGCCAAATGCCCGGATAAGATCTTAATTAGCTAATGATGTATGCGCCCATATTCTGGGCGCTTCCATAGTTTCCGTCACAATGAGAACCCCACTCTGCATCCAGGTGAAGATGTGTGCGACAAACGGTGGCGCCACAGCGCGGAGCGTGGGTAATTGTGGCTACACACATCATCGCCTAGATGAAATTAGTCTCGCTTATCAAACTCTCGCTCGCCTTCGTGAATTCGCCGAGAACAGAGTCTGGCCTCAGAGGCGTGGTCTCGTTGTTAACTACTGTTACCACTTGCGTGCGTGCGTGCGTGCGTGCGTGCGTGCGTGCGTGTGTGTGTGTGTGTGTGTGTGTGTGTGTGTGTGTGCGTGCACGACGTCACATGCGTGCATATGTGTATGTATGCACACCTTTAAGTGTGAATGGATGTATATATGGAAACGCAACGTTTCTCTTGTTTTTTAAATAATTTCAAGCTTAGATGTATCAAATGTATGTTTTCACGAATAGACAATTCACTCTTATATTCGAGTAATCGAAATTTTCCCAGCAAGAAACCGTATTAATTATTCTAGAATGTACAACTGATTTACATTAATATATATCCCACTAAAAGAACGCCAGTCAGTTCTGAAAACCCTAAATACACAATGTGTCTAATGTAAATTATATTACACTGGATTCAACGAATTCTTTTTGGCCAAACACATCCCCCTGGCGTAAATTGCGTAAAAGCTAGCAGTGTGAATATGTTGAAACAACAAATTGACAGCTATCTCATCATGGCGGGATAAATCTTGTTAAATGACCGTGGTTCTGCGAACTAGATTGCACCAGAACAGTGAATGGTCGGACTAACTACTCCATTACTTTGATCAAACCCAGCGGAGCATTCCAGCTAGTTATAACACGGCGACTTCTCAGTACATTTCTGGTCGTTGTTAACAATTTTGCATTTAGATCAAGTTACCAGCGCGCATGATCCAAATCGACTAACCAACTACCAATGGTTCGCTTCCAAACTGAGTCAACAAAGATCGCTACGTGTAGTGCTGTACCGACTTGCGACCCGTAGTGTCGCTGAGATTGCGCACAAAAACGAACTGTTCGCCCTTTTGTCAGCTTCATCCCACACAAGGAGCGACAAAACACTAATTGGGACATTCCAATATGAATTTTTTTTAATACGATTGGAGCTTGTTATTGTAGATAATTAATCTAACAGTTATAATGCGAAACGTAACTGACAGTCGTTGATTGCAGAACTGTTCCGAGATGGTGGACACTGGAAAAATCTAGTATGTTTAACATGAACATCTTTGCCGGTAGAGAATGGCTCAGATGTTTGTTAACGTTGACGTCAGCGACATAAATAACACTGCAGCCGGTGGTACGTTAACATTTACATTGTCTATTTCTAGAATAACACACGTATTTTAACCCGTTCCTTGACTTTCCATGGATAGTTCTTATTTAATTCAGTACGTACCCAAAGCGCCTTGTCAGAACTCTCATTCGAACACCAACCAAACTTCTCCGTGAAGCCATATGACGCAAGAACACGTTTAACTGAATGAACTGGGGCAATGCCTATTTCCAAGAACACGTTTACCTGAGTGAACTGGGGCGATGTATATTTCCAAGAACACGTTTAACTGAGTGAACTGGGGCAATGTCTATTTCTAAGAACACGTTTGCCTGAGTGAACTGGGGCAATGTCTATTTCCAAGAACACGTTTAACTGAATGAACTGGGGCAATGTCTATTTCCAAGAACACGTTTACCTGAGTGAACTGGGGCAATGTTTATTTCCAAGAACACGTTTACCTGAGTGAACTGGGGCAATGTATATTTCCAAGAACACGTTTAACTGAGTGAACTGGGGCAATATCTATTTCCAAGAACACGTTTACCTGAGTGAACTGGGGCTATGTCTATATCCAAGAACACGTTTACCTGAGTGAACTGGGGCAATGTATATTTCCAAGAACACGTTTAACTGAGTGAACTGGGGCAATATCTATTTCCAAGAACACGTTTAACTGAGTGAACTGGGGCAATATCTATTTCCAAGAACACGTTTACCTGAGTGAACTGGGGCAATGTCTATTTCCAAGAACACGTTTACCTGAGTGAACTGGGGCAATGTCTATATCCAAGAACACGTTTACCCGAGTGAACTGGGGCAATGTGAAGTAAATAACAGCAAGAAGATTCGAATCCCAGTCGAATAATTTTTAATATTATTGTACTGAATGCACCAATGCACCAATTTTTTTAAAGATGTAACAAAATATTGTTTGCCCTTTCCTGTAAGTGAGGTAGCCTGGCTTCGAGTCTAAAACAAGGGGGTAACCTTGACAACACCAGTTCACAGCAAGTACAAGATAAATTCACCGAAGTGATTTTACCGCCATGAAAGAGTAAATAATTTTTTTTCCTGCACATTAGATACCGCCATCACTTCTACATTAAGAATTGCTTCCACCAGGTCTGTAAGGCACTAGCTCGATATGGTTCAGTTTATCCGACTAATCCCTACATCGTTTCACTGGTTTCCGACACGAGAACATTGAACAAATCCCTTAATGCGGCTGCGGCTTAGCCGGCCCGTGGGAACGTGTTTTCGTAAGTATAAAGCACTTAAATTGCATTACGGCTTCGTAATTCTTTCTCGGGACGAATCAACTGTCTGTTAGCGGCACGACGTGCAATACGATAGTGTTTGCCTTGCGAGTCTCCCGAGACTTGACTCGACGCGACTGGCAGTGAGAACTGACAGTAGGCGCCCGGAGATCAAGCGAGCCACTAATGGCTGCCTCACTTAATGCAAATGTCGCGTAAACGCATTTCGTTTGTTATTGTGCCGAAATATTGGACATAATTGAGAGACAAATCCGTCAAATCAAATAAACACTAATCTCATTGTCTAGACGCTGACATCGTGATATATCGGTGGCGTGCGGCCGTCGCTGAATCGAAGCAAACAGAGTGTCGATTCGCGTAGGCACCGACTGGTCAAGTTACAGGTGTCTACATAAAAGAACGTGTACTTCCTTCTACAGATTTCACCCAACGATAGCATAGCCGTAGCAAAGCATCTAAAGAATTCTATACAAAAAAATCTATATAATCCAATACAAATCGAGAACTCCTACAGAATTATACAGAGTACAGTAGAATTGGGCATAGAAAACTATAGAATACTACACATTCTATAGAAATTCTTGGGAAAAATTCTTTAGAATATCCTATGCTAATTGTATGCAATATTCTATAAACTGTCTATAGACTATTTTCTGAATTTTCATCATTGTCAAAAACCTCAAAAACCGTATAGTATATTCTAAAAAAAATTATATAGAATTTTTTGCTAAGGGAAAACAACGAAATTAGCTAAATGTTGAATGTGATTCCGTGATAGGCCCACAACTACTTCAATATTAAGTACGCGTGGGCATGTGTAACTCTTCCTGATGCAACGTAACATATTGGTCATATCCCATCAAACAAGCTGCCAACAACGACCTCACCCATGTACGAGAGGGTGACGACAAAACTGTCAACAACGACCTCACCCATATCTGGGAGAGTGACAACGAAACTGTCAACAAAGACCTCACCCATATCTGGGAGCGTGACAACGAAACTGTCAACAACGATCTCACCCATGTCTGGGAGCGTGACAGCAAAACTGTCAACAACGATGTCACCCATGTCTGGGAGCGTGACAACGAAACTGTCAACAACGACCTCACCCATGTCTGGGAGCGTGACAACGAAACTGTCAACAACGACCTCACCCATATCTGGGTGAGTGACAACGAAACTGTCAACAACGATCTCACCCATGTCTGAGAGCGTGTTGCAGTACGGATTGACTGGCCGTCAAATATGCAAGTTCTACTTCTAAATGCTATATTTCTTTTTGTAATGCTTCCGCTTCCAGAACTACTAAGTTTCGCAACCTAAAGTTGTATTTTTGTCTTCTATCTATTTTGTGGCCGGACATTCATTGTTCAATTCTGATCAGTCTTAGTATATATATATATATATATATATATATATATATATATATATATATATATATATATATATATATATATATATATATGCATATGCATATGCATATGCATATGCATATGCATATGCATATACATATACATATACATATACATATACATATACATATAAAAATACATATACATATACATATACATATACATATACATATACATATACATATATATATATATATATATATATATATATATATATATATATATATATATACGGTTCGTTTTCGAAGCTTAGGCAATTTCGTTTACCCTACTTTGCCTCAGTCTACTCAGCTGCAAATGAGTACACTGTTTGGAAGGTACCTGCGATGGACTAGTGTCCCGTCCAGGAGAGTCAGTATAACTGCACTCTAAGTTGCTTCCCACTACAGAAACCAGGTTTAAGCACTGGCCATATAAGCCTTCATGGCTTCCTAAGGCGTAATGCCTGGGGGATGACTTTACCTTTATATATATATATATATATATATATATATGTGTGTGTGTGGACCTAAATCGAACTATAATCAGTTGACATGAGACCACATGTTAGATTGCAGACAGGCAGTCATCAAAACGCAGCGACGTGGATACTGTGTCACAAACACGTCTACCTGTTTAGCAAAATTCAGACGTGCACAAAGCCCCGGAGTAGCTTGAATCAACTGAATCCCGTCTTTGCTGAATCGACAATATACAGTGAGATTTGAGGAAGACTAGATGACATAGCCAACTCAATACTAACAGTGTGATACGTGATGGTCAATGACAAATGTATTAATACACCATGATACAAATGTAATACGATGTCAAATATAAATGCCACATTTTAGCCGTTTGCATGATATACTCCAACGTACTTGTTATATACTTTGATAGGGTCAACTAACTAGTCAACATAATACAGTTGTTAATTACATGACAACATTGTAATACTGATGAATAAAATCATTTTACTCGTAAAATAGCACAGGAGAAAGGAAAAGACTGTCATTTCACGCACAGTCCATTTTATTTCGCATTATAGTTGAATTGGAAGGAATTATGCGACATAAAGTTGAAGGGCAAGAGGATGGTTGGGAACACTTGCACTGACAGAGAGAGACAGGATGGTTGGGAACACTTGCACTGACAGAGAGACAGGATGATTGGGAACACTTGCACTGACAGAGAGACAGGATGGTTTGGAACACTTGCACTGACAGAGAGACAGGATGGTTTGGAACACTTGCACTAACAGAGAGACAGAATGATTGGGAACACTTGTACTGACAGAGAGGCAGGCTGGATAGGAACACTTGTACTAACAGAGAGATATAATGATTGGGAACACTTGTACTGAAAGAGAGACAAGATGTTTGGGAACACTTGCACTAACAGAGAGACAGAATGATTGGGAACACTTGTACTGACAGAGAGACATAATGAATGGGAACACTTGTTGCACTGACAGAGAGATAGGATGATTGGGAACACTTGTACTGACAGAGAGACAGAATAATTGGGAACACTTGTACTGACAGAGAGACAGGATGGTTGGGAACACTTGCACTGACAGAGAGACAGGATGGTTGGGAACACATGCATTGACAAAGAGACAAGAAGGTTAGGAACAATTGTACTGATACAGAGACAAGATGGTTGGGAACACTTGCACTGACAGAGAGACAGGATGGTTGGGAACACTTGTTCTGACAGAGAGACATGAGGGTTGGGAACACTTGTAATGACAGAGAGACAGGAGGGGAGGGAACACTTGTACTGAGATAGAGACAAGATGGTTGGGAACACTTGCCCTGACAGAGAGCCAGGATGATTGGGAACACTTGCACTGACAGAGAGACAGGATGGTTGGGAACACTTGTACTGACAGAGAGACATGAGGGTTTGGAACACTTGTACAGACAGAGAGGCAGGACGGATTGGAACACTTGCACTGACAGAGATACATAATGATTGGGAACACTTGCTCTGACAGAGAGCCAGGATGGTTGGGAACATTTGCACTGACAGAGAGACAGGGTGGTTGGGAACACTTGTACTGACAGAGAGACATGAGGGTTTGGAACACTTGTACTGACAGAGAGACAGAAAGGTTTGGAACACTTGTACTGACAGAGAGACATGAGGGTTTGGAACACTTGTACTGACAGAGAGACATGAGGGTTTGGAACACTTGTACTGACAGAGAGGCAGAACGGATGGGAACACTTGTACTGACAGAGAGACATGAGGGTTTGGAACACTTGCACTGACAGAGAGGCAGGACGGATGGGAACACTTGCACTGACAGAGAGACATGAGGGTTTGGAACACTTGTACTGACAGAGAGGCAGGACGGATGGGAACACTTGCACTGACAGAGAGACATAATGATTGGGAACTCTTGCCCTGACAGAGAGCCAGGATGGTTGGGAACATTTGTACTGACAGAGAGACAGGATGATTGGGAACATTTGCACTGAGAGAGAGAGAGAGAGAGAGAGAGAGAGAGAGAGAGAGAGAGAGAGAGAGAGAGAGAGAGAGAGAGAGAGAGAGAGAGAGAGAGAGAGAGAGAGAGAGAGAGCGAGAATGATTGGGAATACTTGTACTGACAGAGAGACTTGATGGTTGGGAAACTTGCACTGACAGAGAGACAGTATGATTGGGAACACTTGCCCTGACAGAGATACAGGATGGTTGGGAACCCTTGCACTGACAGAGAGAGAGAGAGAGAGAGAGAGAGAGAGAGAGAGAGAGAGAGAGAGAGAGAGAGAGAGAGAGAGAGAGAGAATGATGGGGAACACTTGTACTGACAGAGAGACAGGATGGTTGGGAAACTTGTACTGACAGAGAAATAGGAGGGTTGGGAACACTTATACTGACAGATAGACAGGGGAGTTGGGAACACTTGCACTGACAGAGAGACAGGATGGTTGGGAAATTTGCACTGACAGAGAGACAGGAAGGTTGGGAACACTTGCACTGACAGAGAGCCAGGAGGGTTGGGAACACTTGTATTGACAAAGAGACAAGAAGGTTGGGAACAATTGTACTGAGATAGAGACAGGATGGTTGGGAACACTTGTAATGACAGAGAGAACAGGTGGCTTGGGAACACTTGCACTGACAGAGAGACAGGAGGGTTGGGAACAATTGTAATGACAGAGAGACAGGATGGTTGGGAACACTTGCACTGACAGAGTGAGAGAGAGAGAGAGAGAGAGAGAGAGAGAGAGAGAGAGAGAGAGAGAGAGAGAGAGAGAGAGATATATATATATATATATATATATATATATATATATATATATATATATATATATATATATATATATATATATATATATATATATATATATATATATATATATGATTTGGAACACTTGTACTGACAGAGAGACAGGATGATTGGGAACACTTGCACTGACAGAGAGATAGGAGGGTTGGGAACACTTGTACTAACAGATAGACAGGGGAGTTGGGAACACTTGCACTGACAGGTAGACAGGAGGGTTGGAACACTTGTACTGATAGATATACAGGGGAGTTGGGAAAACTTGCACTGACAGAGAGACAGGAGGGTTTGGAATACTTGCATTGACAGAGAGACAGAAAGAGAACATGCAGGTATCAGATAACAACTTGGTTAAGAATGGAGCGTAACGAGTAGAGCGAAGGACAATGATGGAATTGCGAGAAGAGATCTGAATGAATCAACATCTGAAAAGTAAGGTGGTTGGGAGCAGACTGCGATTAGCGGAACACAAGAACATTGAAAGTGGATTGTAGAAGAACAGGAATTTAAGGTGGCAGGGTAGTGTGAAGTGAGATATGGAAAAGGCAGGTGTGAACAGCAGAGGGTTGCATAACAGGGCAGAAGAACAACAAGGATGAAGTCAAATCGTGAAAAGGTTGACAGCGAAGAAGAACGCGACGACTGTTTAGTGTGTGTTGAATAAGGACGTGTTTACCTAGTCGCAATGTGTGGCACCATGCTGTAAAGATGACGACAAACCTGAATGTTTTTGTCCCAAACCGATGTCGTTAGACACTGAACACGAATGAACGAACGAATGAATGAATGAATGAATGAATGTATTAATGAATGACGCTGGCATGGATATGTTAATGTAACTTTAGCAGCGTGTTTTTTACTTTGATTAATAACAGCTCATTCTTTAGAAGTCCACTGAAAGAGATTCTTTAGCAATAGAACAACCTTATTTTTAAGAACAGGATGTCGTTGCGGATAATATAATAGGACCAATAAAATGATGCATAATGCTTTTTGTAACACATCTACGACATTTTGGTGAGGAAAATTACAGTTTGTAACCTATCATTGCCTATCATTTTCTATTATTGGTGCTGTCAAACGACTGCTCTAAGTTATGGCTAGCTGCTTGGAAGCGTTTGAAAATGCTCTTTGCTCTTAACACATCAAAACGACATAAGTCAACGCACACATCAAAACGACATGAGTCAGCGGATACATCAAATCGACGTAAGTCAACGGACACATCAAAACGACATAAATCAACGGACACATCAAAACGACATAAGTCAACGCACACATCAAAATGACATAAGTCAGCGGATACATCAAAACGACATAAGTCAACGGACACATCAAAACGACATAAGTCAACGGACACATCAAAACGACATAAGTCAACAGGCACATCAAAACGGCATAAGTCAACGGACACATCAAAATGATTAAACCAAATCACATATTACATTTTCCAGAAAGCCACGAAAACATTATGATGGTCAGTAATAAAAACGAACTCACGTCTGCGCGGTGTTCGCAATCATTGTTTTCGAATTCATTCAAAACAATGTTTTTGAGAAGAGTTCACTTAGAGACAAGACGTGGCGGTTACATTGCATAAACACTTGGTTTATATTTTATACTTAACCTTTGGCAAATTATTAAAGACACGTTAAATTAATCAGAAGTATGAGTGGCTGGTGCAACATCCTTGCCAGTCATTGGGTTTATGAGCACTACTTAGCGAATGGCTCTTGGTAAACGGTTTACTGCGCTAATGACGAACACATCAAGATTTCTCTGATAAATTGTTACGAAATTTGAGAAGTGAATAAAATCAATAGACAATTTGCAGCGTCCACGGGGCTCGTGGTAATGATGTTATTATGGAGAACAAATGTAAAATGCTAAGACTGAGACGAACATGTGTTATTTGCGATGTCATTCGCTGTACTATTTATTGTCTCCCCGATGGTCAGGTTTAGTTCTGATCACATTCTGTGCAGAAGAGGTTTAGGCAACTGTCCATGCGACTCCCCTTGGGGCGATTCCTGACCCACCCCGTGGCCAAACAACAGATCGGGAGCAACGCGAGAGACGATAATCCTTTCCGCTAAATTGACAATTTTACCGAATACAACGGGCTCGTTTGGTCGGATCTCTTGCTTGTTAAAGAGTTCGGCGTACGATTGCACGCAAGGTGTCGCTCCAACGAAGATGGCGTCCACTGTGATGGTTTCTACTCCTGAATTATGTACGTTGCTTAATACGCCCAGAGCTCGCGACGTGAGATCCAACAGAAAGGCGTCTTGCAACAACCTAAGATCTGAGCTCGCGTTTACAGGCGACAGCGTAATGACGCTATCGTATGTCTTGAGGTGTGCGTAATGAATATACTGGGGTACTTCGAACTTCAATTAACCACAGTGGTTGACATATAGCTGCTAATGTTCCACATTGTAAGGGCAAATTAAATGTGTTTTATCAGTCCTCTTTGTACCCTAGGTGGCACATGAGACATCCACCAGAAAACCGCCTAGTGATATTGTTCCGTGTCAGGTCGCATGCCTTCATTTCCTTTTCCATGGTCCGTCTCCGTGTATCCTCCAGGCTCCTCACTCGGTCCGCGGACCAACGTATTGATGTCTTGGGGTGTGCGCTAGGTTACACTCGGCACACGTGTCCTAGCCGTTGCCCACCTTTGTCTCTTTAGCTGTGTGACCAGCGATGATGGGTCTATTTAGCGGAGCAGCATTTTACTGGTGAACGTATTGGGCCCAAAATCCCTTACTGGGACAAGGTGTCAAGCTTGTGTGCAACCTGATTGTCAACTTACAGCACTCAACGCAGTAGACCAGTAGGCCTACGTCGAGAACATTACGTTCTACAGTCTCACTTTCGTTTTCAATCTCAGTTGTTTTTCAATTTCAATCATTACAGACACTTCACAATTCCAATCCTTCAATTGCTTCAATCGAACACGAAGACGATTCATTGCTGAAGCTGCAGGAATATTCGGGGACCACGTCCACAGAGCACAGTAAATCAAAATGATTGTAGTGAGAGAATGTTTCTCAAATGTAGACTAAATAAAGGTTATAACATCACTTGGGCACTTCATATCACTTTTATCGGCCACACTGCGGCCAATATTACTTTCTAATTTTCGTTGATTAACTGATGCGCAGGTATTTGGAGATTTCGTGTGATTAAACTGCCTATATACACTTCCTCGCCTCAAAGTACGTCTAAATTAATAAGGTCACACGTCATGTGTTAAGCATCATTAATATTGTATGTTTACCCTAAGAAATTGTCTAAGAGAGGAATTCGGAAATAAACTACTATAAATCACAGGTGTCCCCCGCTTGACTACCATCAATCGCCATCTTTCTTTTTCAGTTCGATCGGCGACTATTTTTCAGACAGTGCAACACTGAATTTATTAGTATTTGTAATAAATGGCTAAATAATGTGCACACAAATGGCTAAATAATGTGCACACGAAACGTGTTACAATCGTGACCGGTCATTTCTTAATATTTTCGAAGATACATATTATTGGTGTTTGATATAAAATATGCCAGGTTCACAACGTAGGCTTAAACAAATAGCTTTATAGTAATTGTTGACGGACCACCAAAGTAATTGTTGACGGACCACCAAAGTAATTGTTGACGGACCACCAAATTAATTGTTGACGGACCACCAAAGTAATTGTTGACGGACCACCAAAGTAACTGTGGCGGACCACCGAAGTAATTGTTGACAGACCACCAAAGTAATTGTTGATGGACCACCAAAGTAATTGTTGACGGACCACCAAAGTAATTGTTTACGGACCACCAAAGCATGCAACGAAAATTGTTGTACATTCCCTTAATTGTCATCGGCTGCTGATGAATCGGTATCAAGAGCACAAAACAGATTATAGGGTAAAACCTTAGTAACACAACAAGCACATTTGATTTAAGATCAAACCTTCAATAATTTATTTAAGTAGTTTGTTGTTACAACACATATTTAATTAACAGCTACATATGCAGATGACAACGGTAGACAGTAGGCCCCGATCTGCACGCACGCACGCACGCACGCACGCACGCACGCACGCACGCACGCACGCACGCACGCACGCACGCACGCACGCACGCTCGCACGCATGCACGCACGCACGCACGCACGTGGAACCTGACTCTCCACGTGAAGCGAGTGTCGCTAGCAGACTACGCCGAAAGAACAAACAGCCGACGTCGCAGAAACGAGTGTAAATTGACTTAATCGGATCAGCACGGGCCGTCAGCACAATGAGGAAGAGCACCAGTCAATTCGCAAATTTATGAAACAAATCATCTCGGCGAAAACTCAATTAACGCACATCGGATGGACATTCAATTTGCATCAAAAAGCGCAGGCCGCAGCGGGAGCGAGACGGCGACCGTGCTTGGCCAATGAATCGGCGCCAAACATCGCGTGCGGATGACGTCACACGCCGCGGGGGAGGTCGGCGATGGTTTGCAGACGTCGCCGTCTATAAGTAGGCAGACTCGTGGGTGCTCTTCACAGTCACATATGTATATGCGGGCGTCTTAGCACAACAGTTCACGCGCGAATACGCATCGTACATGATTTACAGAGCCAGTCGTCATTCGAGTAAAGCTGGTAGGTGCACTTCAGTTAAACAAGTTTATCGCAAGCTGATTATGAAGTATTTATATAATTTCTGCCTAATATACTTTTTTTACAATGAACACAGGGGTGTATTGAGATTACTGTTAGTAATCAATTTTATCAGATTTCTAAATGTCCATTAGATAGATATTCACTGTCGGTTGAAATGTTGAACAATTTAATGAAACTGTTTAGCAAGACGTGTATTATCTGATGCGATACATGCACACACACCTTCCACTGACGCTGAATTGGTCAGAGTAATAAGTTTGTACAGTTGTATGTAACAGTTCAACAAAGCAAATACATTAACAAAATTGCTTTTGACGATTTTTCGAGAATTGTTTTATATATATATATATATATATATATATATATATATATATATATATATATATATATATATATATATATATATATATATATATATATATATATATATATATATATATATATATATGTATGTATATATATATATGCATAATTTATTTTAACTCTACGTCTTACATGATTAACCATTATTAGTACCAAAATTATGGCTTTAATCTTTCAGAAAATTTATGTTTTATATCTTACATTCATTGTAAAAATACTCCAAGACAAAAACATTGATGTTGTAATTATTTCAGATGATCTGCTGTTAGAAAAAAACATATAAAATAATCAATATAAATCAGCTAAAAATCATGTGCAGTTGGACAAACAACATTTCCAGTGGTTTGCATCTGATATGAAATATTGGAGTTTATTAAAGAAAGTTTTGTTTTTGGTGATGGATACAGAGAAAATTAAATAAAGTTTGGCACGGTTACGATTGATATGATATAATTGTCATTAACGATCTTACTGAAATATCTTCTGAATACAAGTAGTATATAACATTGATCTTAGAACGTATTGAAATGGTTCCTTGATACACGCTTTCTCGGCAAATAAAACAATTTAAACAAATCTTAATTTTTTTCCGCTACTACCTGAAATGACTTTTAAATGTCGTCGGTCACAGAGATAGTATTATTTAAAGTATTATATCTGTTTTATGCTACTATTAAAGCAGCTCGGCTTTAATCGCCAAAATGCAATTTTGAATGTTAGGAATAATTGTAAAGGTACACTCCCATGTCGATGTTAAGACAATGTCGTATGCGGAAGATGTTCGACAAATCAAACAAAGCATAGACAATCATAAACAGTTGTTGCTAGGTGAGTAACTAAGATAACTGTTTGGAAACAAAGAGCAATGCTTGTTTGTAAGAAGTTGACGGGTACAAATCCTTCCTTTCCAGACGCCATGTTCTGCTTTCATTGTCCACCGACTCTTCACCCCGTCACTAGACTCGCCGTCGACTACCACTGCACCCCCAGCCCATGTAAGTACCCCACACAACACCCCAGCCCATGTAAGTACCCCACACAACACCTCAGCTAATGTAAGTAACCCACACAACACCCCGGCCCATGTAAGTACCCCACACAACACCTCGGCCCATATAAGTACCCCACACAACACCCCGGCCCATGTAAGTACCCCACACAATACCCCAGCCCATGTAAGTACCCCACAATACACCCGGCCCATGTAAGTACCCCACATGAGTAGTTCAGCACAACTGTCAGAGAGAAGCAAATATGCTTAAAACACAAAAGAAATGTTTTAACCCACTCGCTATGAGCCATTTTTATTTGATCCAACCATGTTGTTTTACCTCACACAAAATATTTGAAAAGTGAAGAATTCTTATCTCGCTCCACAAGTGTAATTAACGGTTGAAATAGATGCTGCTTGAAATCGTCACAGCTAACACAACGACAGAGACAGTGTCGATGGTCACATACACCAAGCCGCAGTGCTTCCATCTGCTGTGCATGTATTCGGCCTGTTCTCTGTCTCAATTCCCAATGATCACACGGACATGTTCGAATTAATGATCATGTCAGCCCAAGAGAAAATATAGAGATATAAAGGCTAATAGGCAATTTCCTGCCAGGTAATCGAGTTACTATCAGATAACGCCATTTTTAAAACATCTCGTTCCGCGTATCTTTCGTTTCACCTGCGCTGACGTTAACTGTACAACCAGGTAACACAGATACCATATTAACTTATATCGAAAGATTAATACATCATATGAAATGTACGGTAATTGGCTTCCCCGCGGTAACCTCGTGACGATACGACAGTCGCACAACACCAACGGATAGCTTAAGAAAACAAATAATGTCGGTGTATTACGGGACGCCTTCACTGCATTGGGGACCACGGAGAATCTATAAAACCTTCTGATGTTCAACTTCCGGCTTAATCCAATCAAGCGACGCCATTATTCGGCCTTTCTAGCGGTCTGTCGATTGTCGCTTCTCGGTTCCGGCGACGTCGCGTTGCTACTAAGCGCTCTACGGTGGTTAGCTATTGAATAATCGCTAAGTGGATCTGTGTGCACTATAGAAAAAAGAGCATCTTCGGAGCTCGCCAAGTGCACGTCTGATGACGAAACACGACGTAGGAGCAAAGGACTGCTTTAGGCTGCTCGTGGACACCAACACTAGCGACCTTATCAACCGTCAGACTCACGCCCACACCTGTCTCAATGCATGTCATGTGGTCACACACTTCTCACTTACACACGGACACCCATGCACACGCAGGGCCCACCTGCACATGTCTTACTGACACACGCACAGCCCACGCATATGTAACCCAGACCCAGTATGTGATACGCACATCGTACAATATCTCACACACGCAGGCGCACACATTCTTCTTAAATCACACTGTGTTTTGTGTAAACGAACGAGGACGGTTAGAGCGGTTTGGCTGGCGAGTGCTGTCTGTAAGGTCGTAATGATGTGAATCAATGTTGCTGCTTGTAGACAATCCGTTTGGTCTACACTCCGACCTCCACGATGACTCGTTCACTCGGCGCAAGCAACGGCGTAACAGAACTACCTTCACACTGCAGCAGGTACGTCTCTAGTCTCACACCCTCACACTGCAGCAGGTACGTCTCTTGTCCACACCTTCACATTGCAGCAGGTACGTCTCTAGTCTCACACGTTCACATTGTTAGAGCTTGTACGTCTCTAATCTCACACGTTCACATTGCAACAGGTACATCTCTTGTCCACACCTTCACATTGCAGCAGGTACGTCTCTAGTCTCACACGTTCACATTGTTAGAGCTTGTATGTCTCTAATCTCACACGTTCACATTGCAACAGGTACATCTCTTGTCCACACCTTCACATTGCAGCAGGTACGTCTCTAGTCTCACACGTTCACATTGCAGCAGGTACGTCTCTTGTCCACACGTTCACATTGCAACAGGTACGTCTCTTGTCCACACCTTCACATTGCAGCAGGTACGTCTCTTGTCCACACCTTCACATTGCAGCAGGTACGTCTCTTGTCCACACGTTCACATTGCAGCAGGTACATTTCTAATCTCACACGTTCACATTGCAGCAAGTATGTCTCTAGTCTCACACGTTCACATTGCAGCAGGTACGTCTGTAATCTCACACGTTCACATTGCAGCAGGTACGTCTCTAGTCTCACACGTTCACATTGCAGCAGGTACGTCTGTAGTCTCACACCTTCACATTGCAGCAAGTATGTCTCTAGTCTCACACGTTCACATTGCAGCAGGTACGTCTGTAGTCTCACACGTTCACATTGCAGCAAGTACGTCTGTAGTCTCACACGTTCACATTGCAGCAGTTCTCTAGTAGGTCTATGACATCTCGACACTGCATTATTTTCTCACAGAAAATTAGTGATTATGGATGATAATCTAGATAGGTTTCACGGAATGTGCAGAGACATTCAAATGTATGCTCTTCGTTTTAAGCGTGTAATGATAATTTTACCCACATCTGGTTTATATGATTCCGACTGGAATTACTATGAAATTCCACCGCCTCTTAATATTAAATCAATCTGCATTTACGATACCCCACAATTAAGACAGCTCTAACAAGTCCAGTGATGGTCTTACTTCCGAGGATCTGTTGTATATTGTTTGCTACGAGCATCCAAGTGTTGCTGTTGCTGCTTTGGTGTCACGTAATTAACTAACTCGGGTGTTTTTTGTGACTTGCTTATCACAGGTGTGGTTCAAAAAACACCTACCATGTGTGTTTCACTGTACAGCAGTACTGTGTCTGTCCGCAGTTGGAGGCCCTAGAGAAGGCTTTCGCACAGACCCACTACCCTGACGTCTTCACCAGGGAGGAACTGGCCCTAAGGATCAACTTGACGGAAGCTCGGGTGCAGGTAAGGATCAACTTGGTTGTTTCGCGTGTATCTTCTTTGACGCCAAATGACCGACGTCATTTTAATAAATATTGGAAGTGATATGTGTGAAATGTTCTAGAAATGAACTGCTGGGACCCGTCACTCAGACCAAGGAGCCCTATGAACCAATTAAGGAACTCCCTGAACCAACCAAGGAGCTCCCAGAAACAACTAAGGAGCTATCTGTACCAATCAATGATATCTTTGAACCAACCAAGGAGCTCCCATATTTCACATATTCGTCAGCTGTTCTAAAAAGGCAACCACGTATTCATAGTACTAACAGCTAATGAGACCAATTAACTATTTGTTGATCAATAATAAAACCAACCCTATTATTGAGAGGTAACGTTAGATCTAGGGAGTTATTACTGATGGATAACGTTAGATCTAGGGAGCTATTATTGAGAGATAATGTTAGACCTAGGGAGCTATTATTGAGAGATAACGTTAGATCTATGGAGCTATTGTTGAGAGATACCAGTAGATCTAGGGAGCTACTGTTGAGAGATAACGTTAGATCTAAGGATCTATTATTGAGAGATAACGATAGATTTAGGGAGCTGTTATTGAGAAAACGTTATATATGGGAGTTCTCGTCTTGGTGAAACGGGCAGCTCTTTACTTAATTCGTAACCCTGCCGAGGTTTCACTTGCCACCAGTAGACCTTATTGTATCGAACACTTTGGAACGGGCATGAAAAAGCTGCGTTTAGCCAACGGTATTACACCTTCCACAACCATATAAAGGCCCGTTCACACGAGCGATTAGTTGTCCGATTGATCGGGCGACACAGTGTCGTCCAACCAATTGGAGGCATCGTTTCTTGTTGCTTTCAAGAAGCGATGCGTCCAATTGGTTGGTCGACTCTGTGTCGTCCGATCGGACAACTAATCGCTCGCATGAATGAGCCTTAATGAGTATTTCATAGGATGATCGTAGCGTCAAGGAATGACCATTCTTTTGTAGTAGTAATTTTCCTTCTCGTATCACGTGTGTGTAGACCATCTACAATGCAAATTGTACTGCAATTACAAAGACTGTCCAGCCCTCTGGCTGAGACCCGCTGTCTGAGCTGGGGTTCCCGAGGATTTCTGCACTAAACGTACGGAATAAATCAAAGACTGTCTCATCGACGCACGCTCAGTACGGGAGTTGCGTCGATCAGACAGCTGATATCAGCTAGGATTAAATACTGCACTGCATAGCTGCTTAATAACAATTTCTGGAAGCGTTCTTTTCCGGCATTGTCTGTCTATCTCATGTATTAAGCGAAGACCTAAAACCTAATTTGCACGCGCCGTTAAGATTAAAATACAGGACAGTATGTCCGCGAGGGACTGCTGATATTTCTTTAATGCGCTCCGCGCGGATTAATACATAAAGGCACAGGTGGCAACGCGGTAATATAATAATTAAGTTGGCGTAATGCAATAAACAATTTTCTCTATTAGATTACAACCACATCAAAATCTAATACAGCAGGAACAAGGAAATATTTATCAGCCTACTTTCCGTCAAGGGAAATAATCATCCGTGCTAATAGAATCATAAACGCGGGTAATCTCATTACGCACCTCCGCAATAATACGCCGAGTGCTTGTCGCAACTCAATTATCGCTCAATCCGCAAAGCAGAAATTGCGATCAAAACTCACGAGTGCCCAAGTCGACGTCGGCGGCTGTAAACTCCGGCTATATTTTGGTGCAGCACTGGTATGTGGGGTGGATATCATAGGCTAATACATGCGCACACGTACGCTTAGAAGGCAACGATAAAAAGTTTAATGTAAAATGTAGCCAATTAATTTAGGGTAAATGCGGGCAAAGGACCACTTAATATGTATTTGTTAATAGAAAACATAATGGGCAGTTTCAGCTATAAGTGTTTCGCTCCCAACGTATCTCGATACTTAACGTATAAGTTTAACTTATCTCATACGTGGCCGTAATGTAGTTTCAGCTAAAAGTTTGAAGCAGTGAACTTGCCCACTACTAAGCGCTAGTGTGGTGGGTGGCAGAATGTGGGAAGTTGGTCGTAAAAATTGGTGGGAGGTGGGATGTTGGCCTAAAAAATAGGTGGGAGGTGGACTCTCAAAATTGATGGGAGGTTGGCCCCGGGCGGTCAAAACAGGTGGGACTTAGGTTGAGACTCCTGACACACACCTCTCTGGTGTATTTCTCCGTCTTCACCATGCCATGCATGAGTGATTGTACACCAGTATGCGTATCTTTACGCGAAACGTATGGAGACCATGTGACTGGCAAATTCAGCTGACGTCAGTGCCTATAAGTTTCGGAAGTAGCGATACGTAGAGCGAAACATGTATAACTGAAACTGTCTAATTACACCAACGTAAACATCTAAAATTTAGTAGGTTCTCAGTATAAGCAGTTCCAGTTGTAAACAGATGGATACGTACGCTGGCGAGCTATCGAGGATAAGCAAGTTTCAACAGGACGGTTTTCAGTTTACGGCAAAATATTTCCTACAGACTTAACTCTAACTGGACAGGGAGGCAACGCAAAGATGGTAAAAGTTGTAATGAGTGAAAGAAACGAGGAGACCGGGTAACTACCCTTGCAAAAAAAGTTGTACATGTTGAAGTTTCAAGATGTCCTTGAGAGCAATATTATGATAAAGGGAATTGCAATAATCAAGTCTACTGCTAACAAGTTTACTGTTAGCAGTTGCAAAAGTTTTGGCGAAAGATGTGCCCACGTATGCCTACATTGTAATAATTTAATATGTAATAATATTTGATAACACAAGAATAGTAAGTGACCACGTCTGGGAATGTTGTCGCCCTGGAATGGTGCGTCTATATGTGTGCGCATATGGGTGTAGTAACGAGGTCCGTGACAGTCGAGCTAAAAATAGTATTGTGCTATTATTCGGTTGTTAAGGCTTACATTGAGAAAATTGCATTGTCGGAAACTTGTATTGCGCAATCTTACCTTCAATCACCCTACAAGTAGGTTAGTAATAGGATTGAATAATACACTGGGATGACTAACATACTTACTGCAGTGAAAGAATCGTAAAAATAATAAAACTGATGTCATTACAATTTTAATCACTGCGCCAATTAACGGTCCACGCACACGCAGCGTACAATGTGGTTTACGCATTACAACGAGGTCACTGCCTCTAAGCTCGGTTACGTTTGGTCAAGACGTCACCAGTGTACACCCAAACTGCACTGCCAAACGACCACTCCAACATTACGGCCACCTCAGAAATACGACCACTTTTCCCAGTCCCTAAAATAGTGATTTTAATATTCAACCCATCTGGAATTACGATCACTTCACAGCTCTAACAAGTCCAGCAATGGTCTTACTTTCGAGGTTCTGTTGTATATTGTTTACCACGAACACCCAAGTGTTGCTGTTGTTATCATAGTATTGAACGTTGCCTTTGGTGTCACGTAGTTTATTCACTGACTGGGGTGTTTATGTGTGACTTGCTACAGGTGTGGTTCCAAAACCGCAGAGCGAAATGGAGGAAAAGTGAGCGCTTCCAAAATCAGCACGAGAAGGTTGAGTTGGCTTCCGAGATACAGTCACATGACACGGGTGACGTCATGCAAGCTGCCGAACACGAAGGAGATGCGTCGTACAGCGATGACGTTGACAATGTTCGCGAAACACAACCAGACGGACCAGCACAGATCACCGACCAACCGGACGTCGTCGATGCGAACACAAACACAAGTGCGCAGTCTCAACCGGAACCGGAAATGTGTAAATCAGAATCGCAAATAGACGACATTGGAACGTCGTCCGTCGACACTACCCACTGTCCGCTGACAGAGGACCAAACATATGACCCACCACATACTGCCCACTGCCCAGTGGCGGAAGACCGATCACATGACCCTCCACATACTGCCCACTCGACTCAACAAAATTTACCGATACCACTGGCGCCACCTGTACAACTTCCGCCACTAGCGGGGCGCCCTCTGTTCTCGCACAGCGCCTCCCTGTTCATGAGCACAATGGCGGCTTCGTCTAACGGCGCCTCTTTCCTTGGACTGGGTGCCAGAACGAGGCCACATCTTACGCCACCGTTCGACTAGTGAGTAGTACTATTTTTCTCTGTCCACGCAGCGCCAGTGGCTGTTTTCTGCAGCAAACATTTACACAGTTGTTTTCAAATCCCCACCCAGTAGAACAGAACGTTTATTTGACCCCATGTACATAAAATTTGACCCCATGTACATAATATTATTTTGTTGTTGTTTACATCAATTTAAAGTTGTACGCGCGCACACGCACGCTGCACTCACGTACACGCACAAGTTACGTACACCTATGATAAAAGTGTCGCTGTCATAGGAGCCATCCCATTTAAGTCAATCATTTCTTTGGTCCTTATATGTTTGTAAGCTCATACTCAGGGAGTATGTGTTGTTTGTACGTGTCTATCTACGTAAATGAATGCCTATGTAGCAATGAGCTAAACGTACATACATGTGCATCAAGTCATAGTAACCGTCGAATTCCATCACCGCATTAAAACACTACTTAATAAATAACACGTGTAGTCCTTTTAACAACGTTTCTCTAGCATCAGTTGTCCTCTATGCATTATGCACAACCACCCAGACTTTAATCTAAAGGACACTCGCTCTATCTCGTCACATCGAATGCTTTCATAAGTTGTCCGTCTGTCGCTACAGCCCAAGCTACAAGCCGTGCCTGGACTCGATGTTAGCCCAGCGCGCCTGCCTTGCGCCACACCTACTGCCGCCACCGCCACCACCACCACCACACCCGGCATTCAAAGGTACGTCACTGGCAAGTTACACACAATATTAGTTGCTATTAATATTTTGTCCAGTCGGTTAAAATCCGTGTCCACGCTGCGTACAACACCGAAATCACTGTTCCAAATGAGGTAGTAAATAATATGCGTAAATTACTTTTTCTGCTCTCAAAAGGCATTGCAGTAAAATACGTACAATGACAAAATGATGCAATGATGTGAAATGCTTTCGCAAAATAAGTGTTGCAAATCAAAATCACAAATGTTGTTGATAAAGCATGGTTTATGAATATTCATTCGTGGCGTACAATATACATCAAAGGTAAGCAAGGTAACTCGTGTTTTTGTCCCGTTATGAAAACTAGAAAAGCGACAATTGTGAAAAGAAAACGTTTTATCTTTTCACAATTACGCTTCCCAATACCGAAATGTTACTAATTTTCAAATAACGCGACGAATCTTTTATTTAATTTTCAAAGTGTACACACTGAATAACTATTATGAAAAAACGACTTGTATTTAATTTAGTAGCAATCTTCGTCAGCGGAATCAAATACGAACTGAAGACGTACTGACATAACTGCGATTTCGTCTCGCATTATGGGAATTCATTAATATTGGCATTTAAAACACATGTAACGTACGATGCACTTGGTACAATCAAGTAAAACGTGAATGTGTGTTCGGGATATTTTATGTAACACATTACGTCAGACAAAATACAATCAGCTAAGCGTGACTAATAATAAACATTATGACGTACAATACGCGATTACGACAAAAAGACATTCCTAATGTTTGGACGTGTTTCCCCGCAGGGATGCCCCTCTGCTCCTGCTGTTCCATGCGTCCGTCAGACCCCCGTTCCGCCAGCGGTGCCACCATCGCGTCCCTGTTGACGTCACCTCACCACGTGGAGCAGTCGAGTGTTGCCGAACTTCGCCGACGAGCTCGGGAATATTCGGAGGCGCTCGCGGTGGAATTCGCCAGCGGATCCGTCCTGCCGAAGTCTCGCCCACAGTCGCCGGGCAAGACGTGGACGTTGACAAATGAATGAGACAGTCACTTGTATTGGACATCAATTATTATACCGAGAAAATGTATATGTGTATATGGTATAGCAATATAAGTTATAGCAACGTAAGCTACATGTTAGCTGGATATTGGCGAATGATGAAATGGTACTGAAGCGAAGGACCCAGCAACTGACTTTCACACATTATTTATTGAAATATTCATGTACAAATGGCGGCGGAAGTGACTTCCTGAATGACGTCAAGCACGCACGGACGTTGTTAAATATAATATAAGCCGATGGCTTCCTTGTCCACTTGCCATCTAGGTCTCTTAAATCACGTTAAACTGACAGGCGTTAACAAGTGGTGCAAGAAAGTCGGAATCAGCGTTACAACCAACATCCCCAGACTTACTGTATCGAAGTACACCTTTTCAATGTCTCAAAATGTCTTCTTATAACCAACGTCTTTGCGAGCTGTTCTGTCAGACCAGCGTGTCCTTCAATGCATCCTGTCGGGTTACAATTATAGCTGTTCTGTCAGACCAGCGTGTCCTACAATGCATCCTGTCGGGTTACAACTGTAGCTGTTCCGTCAGACCAGCGTGTCCTTCAATGCATCCTGTCGGGTTACAACTGTAGCTGTTCCGCCAGACCAGCGTGTCCTTCAGTGCATCCTGTCGGGTTACAACTGTAGCTGTTCCGCCAGACCAGCGTGTCCTTCAGTGCATCCTGTCGGGTTACAACTGTAGCTGTTCCGCCAGACCGGCGTGTCCTTCAGTGCATCCTGTCGGGTTACAACTGTAGCTGTTCCGCCAGACCGGCGTGTCCTTCAGTGCATCCTGTCGGGTTACAACTGTAGCTGTTCCGCCAGACCGGCGTGTCCTTCAGTGCATCCTGTCGGGTTACAACTGTAGCTGTTCCGCCAGACCGGCGTGTCCTTCAGTGCATCCTGTCGGGTTACAACTGTAGCTGTTCCGCCAGACCGGCGTGTCCTTCAGTGCATCCTGTCGGGTTACAACTGTAGCTGTTCCGCCAGACCGGCGTGTCCTTCAGTGCATCCTGTCGGGTTACAACTGTAGCTGTTCCGCCAGACCGGCGTGTCCTTCAGTGCATCCTGTCGGGTTACAACTGTAGCTGTTCCGCCAGACCGGCGTGTCCTTCAGTGCATCCTGTCGGGTTACAACTGTAGCTGTTCCGCCAGACCGGCGTGTCCTTCAGTGCATCCTGTCGGGTTACAACTGTAGCTGTTCCGCCAGACCGGCGTGTCCTTCAGTGCATCCTGTCGGGTTACAACTGTAGCTGTTCCGCCAGACCGGCGTGTCCTTCAGTGCATCCTGTCGGGTTACAACTGTAGCTGTTCCGCCAGACCGGCGTGTCCTTCAGTGCATCCTGTCGGGTTACAACTGTAGCTGTTCCGCCAGACCAGCGTGTCCTTCAGTGCATCCTGTCGGGTTACAACTGTAGCTGTTCCGCCAGACCAGCGTGTCCTTCAGTGCATCCTGTCGGGTTACAACTGTAGCTGTTCCGCCAGACCAGCGTGTCCTTCAGTGCATCCTGTCGGGTTACAACTGTAGCTGTTCCGCCAGACCAGCGTGTCCTTCAGTGCATCCTGTCGGGTTACAACTGTAGCTGTTCTGTCTTTGTATTGCGAGGCTTTGCTTCCACAAGAAAAGATTATCAGATCTGTTCGGACGATACAACCGTACCACTGTATACACGGGAAGGCGCATTCTATTAGGAAACTAAACATATATTTTATTGTATGTATGAGCAATTTATTTGACCAACCCATACAATTGTGTCTGCATACAGTAAGTCTAACATAAATTTGTCCTAAAATGACAGCGTCACCAAAACGACACAATGGTGAGGATTCAGCTGTTACAAGGCACCTGGTTTACTTAGAGTGGAGAACGGTGATTTGTCGTTAAGTGACAATCTTGTTACAAGTCACTCACACAAGAACGTAGGAACCAGACCGGCACCTGTCAAACCGCCATGCCTCCAGCAGGTGTTTATTAATGTTATGATTGACCAGTGCATATTTCCATCCAACGAATATGTCCTATCGCCGATAGTCATAGCTGTACAAAATGTTTTCTAATAAAATATATATACAAATGTATTGGATGTATATATTCCGATATACAAATGTATTGCACATACAGTTAAACCTCGCTTTACGGTTACCTCGGAAAAACAACCATCTCGCCGTTATGGTCACCCTGGCAGTCCGAAATTATTTCCATAAAAGCAGAGTATAGAACATTGGTGCCGCTAATATGGTCACCTCGCTATCCAGGTCATATCTTCACGTTCCCGATGGTGATCTTAATAATGAGTTTCCATTATATATTCAGTCGGTATTTCAAAGAAAACGAAACATAATTCACGGGTTGTCTTTGGGTGACGTAAAAGGAATAACCGTCTGTCTGGGCAGAGATAACACCCGAGGCGACGGCATCAAATAGATTGCAGTTACCCAGCGTGTTTGTAATTTGTGAAATGACAAAATGAGCGACGACTATAGAGAAATTAAACGCATTGCCGACGGCGCGAAATGCGCATTTCACGTTCTATTTAATTACACTTGTAGTAACAACGACATTGTGCATCAACAATTGAATTTGCACTTCCAGATCCGATTTCAATGGTCGTCCAACTGCATACAGGCCTCGTCAATACGCTAGTTTATTCGCTTCAAGTAACGTTTGCCGAATAAATTGCTATTTATTATATACTGATTGAAGATTGTCATTGTTAGTGGTCAAATGTCGACGTCCATTTGGGTGGCATTAATGTATGCCAGTCGAGCCCACTATGACTGGTGAAGTGAAATGTTATGATGATATCATTTACTAACGACGGCGTCTATTATCAACACAAGCCACGAGAAATAAGAGGCAAATCGTGTTATCACATCAACATCCACACAGACCACTGTTATTATTCTACGCAGTTACTACATGAACTGGAAACGACATGATAAATAACACGACATGTGCAAGACAAGAGGAAACGCTATTAACTCGTTCCGTTAATGATTCGAGGGTCATTATCAACACCATTCATTCAATTAATAACAGTTTCGCGACGCGTATACATTACTATACAATAGACGCAAATTGTACACATGCTGTGTAAATTGGATGTCCGGCTGAAATACTCAATACCTCTTCCATGGCCAGGACAAAATGACTGGGTTTGTGGGAGACACGGTGAGGAGCAGACTCGTGTGGTTATCCCGCATAATACAACATTGGGAATATGGGGAGCAGTTCTTCATACCAGTGACAAAGCTTTAGTCACCTAAGTTACGGACCTCGCAGTGTGCACAGAACAAGCCTCACATTTACAGCGCCTGTTGCTCACTGCACTGCGGGGGTCGTGAGGGATGTCGGGATAACGCTTTTAAAACTGGGTTTTTAATAGTTCTTAATATATTTGTATAATTTATAAATAACAACCAAAAAGTATCTTGTATAGCAATAACGACAAGCGCGAGGAAAATATATTTGGAATGATGAAATGATGCACGCAATTTAACACTTGGTGGCTACCGATGATGAAATGATGCACGCAATGTAACACTTGTTGGCTAACGATGTGGACTGTGATCTCCCATAGTGCATAATTTGTGGCATGCGCAGAAAGCGCCATCGGTTCAACGCCGACTACTACGTGGCAGCACGTTCAATTCATGAAACGATTTCCGCAAAAAAACTCGCCTCCACCTTAAACGCAACGAACTTAAATAATTATGTATGCATTCTTTGTTCAATGTATGCAAACAATCACAAGATCGGTACATAAACACGTAGTCGAGTGCTGTCACGAAGTGCGTCACTTCCGGTAGCACTCAAATGAGGTCCTGGACTCTGACGTTCTTGCGCACGGCGTTCGTGTAGCCCTCCTTGAAGCGGAACCACACGTCACCACCGATCACGTGTTTCTCTGGTTCTGTAACAGTCAGTAACGACACATTGTTACATCCACAGCCGTAACAATGAACAGCAGTGTGACAACCAATACCGTGTCGGTTCATGAAGCCGAAAACGAGCAGCAGACTTTCAGTTTGTTGACTAAATACTATTGATGTTGCGTTGCTAGGGACGCGTTGCTAGGCACCAGTGTTTGACATAAGTATTAGAGTATCGTATTGTTAGCTTAATCAACAGAAAGACACACGGTGTTGGCCTTCAATCTTTTCGTTAAAAAAACCTATCCACTTTGGGAATTTCTTGGATCGCTAGTTTTGGCTGTGCGTGCCGAGATCGAGAGGAAGGAAATGATCAAAGTGACTAGGAGACGTGACATCAGATGGACCAACACATTGGACACCAAGACCACTTGTAACGAGTAGAAGAAGGCAAAATTGAAGGTGACAAGATGAAATCTGGGAGTACAGCCGGATAAAGTGGAAAAAAACTGGCTGAAGACAGACTGACCTGGACATTTGGTGACGAGGCCTTCACCCAGCAGTGTATTTCAATAGGCTGAACAGAACAGACATGTCTAACTTGGACACATGGAGGGAAACGGAAAGTGGTTCGCCCAAAGACAACCCAGCGAAAAACTGTTAATAAAAAGAAACAAAAGAACTGGGACGGAAAGCCGTGGACTGAATCGAAACAGGTGGCCAAAGACAGGACACAGAAACTGGAGAAAGAGCACTGCAGCCTTATGGGCCAAAAGGGGATATGTAGGGAACAGGACAGGACAGGACAGGACTGGACAGCTACCACAAACACGCCTGCACATAGTTCGAGCACTGCGATGGTGGCACTACTGCCTGGGTCTCGGACACTGCGGGCAGCAGGCTGGCCGTCGAAGCCCCGGGCGGGAGGCACTAATCAGATAGACGAGCCATGCATATTTAACGTCGACGACCGTCGAATGTCGTCGCTTGTCACATGTCGTTACCTCGGCCCGCTAGCTACGATGTCGTCTGTCGCCGGCGACCGTCGATCTCTCGGCCTAATCCGTCTAATTACTTAATGCAATTTGGCCGCTTAAGTACATCTGTGCTTCGTTCGCCGCCGCTGACACGGAGACTTTGTGCCGGGGTAGAACGCGCCGTAGGGGTTGACTAGGCAGGGTGGTGGGGTAACGGAACACCCGAGGAAGTGACATCGTGAAAGGGCAATGGTCGTGATTGGACACTGTGCCAGACACTGTACGAATTTCCCCAGACACATTACTCATATCCAACGCCTTGTGGTCGACAACCACAGCGCCAAAGGTAAAACTGCCGCCATCTACACAGTAACCCATGTAGATGGCCGTACCCCGTGACATGACAAAGTCAACACAGAAGGTGATGTTAGTTGACGTACCTTTCTCCTTCTTTTCTGTCACTTTCGGCACAACTCGTCGGCCAAAGAAGTCGAGCGTCGGCTGTACCAAAACAAAAAAGCTAAACAGTGTGTATTTAAAACTTCAGATATGTGTATGTGCGTGCGTGCGTGCGTGCGTGCGTGCGTGCGTGCGTGCGTGCGTGCGTGCGTGCGTGCGTGTTGATTCATTTTCTTCAAACCTATACGAATATCAAAGTCCGACATTGAAAAAAATAATTCTAAGCAACTTCGTCATTACTCAAAAACAAAAATCAAACCGGCAGTGATACAATTGAACGGATATTTTTGTTCAGTTGGTGCAGCATAACTGTTTCAGGGAATAATATATTCGGTTTAACAAACTTGCTAATTTACTTTACAACTGACGAGTTGCACGTGAGTTAGTTAACATGTTAACAGATTTAGTAATCCTGTAATTACTTTGTTTTATGGCTATACATGGTATTAATTCATACCATCGCCAAAACATGTCTTTGAGTAAACATTTTACAATTGGAAAAAAATTGGAAACGTCTCTAACACGGAGCAGCTATAACATAACAATGGCATCCAATTTTTATATGACATGTTGCTAGCAGTACAAGGCTGTCTAAATTCGATGCGTTTATGACGTATCGCTACATGTTAAATATTACTGAATATAAATTGGCAATGAAGAGGAAAAGATCAGATCGAAGGCGAAGACAAAATGGCGTCCCCGCAAGGGAACGGAAGAGACGCCACAAATTGGGTAGCGTCATTGGATGTGGCAGAGACAGTGCTCAATTAGGCAGCGTCTCCAATCGGATGAAGACGCATATATCGCTGGGGGTTTGCGTCTAACTTGAAGCGAAGCAGCCAATTTACTGCGAGAATTAGCATGTGTGACAAGGTTTCCGATTTAGCCGTATTTCCAATACTCAGATTTCAAAAACTGTATCCCAGAAAAAATGGAATTGAATGAAGACGGTTTCATGTTGTTGCTGTTATTCTTTTGTGAAACTGGTGTATAAAATGTCTTCGTTTTTTGTAAGTACATACATACACACACACGCACGCACACACACACACACGTGCAATAATAATTATTACTATAAAACACCGTGTGCACGATCAGACTGTGTGTGTGTGTGTGTGTGTGTGTGTGTGTGTGTGTGTGTGTGTGTGTGTGTGTGTGTGTGTCAGTGTGTGTGTGTGTGTGTGTGTGTGTGTGTGTGTCAGAGTGTGTGTGTGTGTGTGTGCATGCGTGGGTGCGTGTGCACAAACACAATAAAATGCATGAAGAAAACTTATGGTGACATGTAGGACTTGTTTTTGGTAGCTTATTCCAGCAGATTGACTACATTCTTGTCCCACATCTGCTAGCACAATTCTTGCTAGGGACATTATTTTAATACAAAGTATTGCAATGACTTTTCCAGCAATCCGGAGCTTCAAAATTTTTTATTTAAAATGTCACTATTAAAAAAATAAGGTGCAAAAAATACAGCGGTACTATTCCATTTGCCTACCCCTTAGGCTTAATGTATACGCCATTGTACAGTGCCCAAGAACAATTATTTGGATAGGGCGCTGTATAAGAAATGTATTATTATTATGAGAAATAATGAATATTGTAAAATGTGTGACCCAGAGAAATGGATGGACACTTGTTCTATAGATGGCACATGGCAATCAGCCAAGGTGTCTCTTCTGTCTCTGACAGGGTCGACTAATTTGCATTGTGCTCATTTCCTAGATAAATTCAATTTCTCAAACCAAATAATCCACTTGTGCAGCATAATTTGGAAGACACTTTCCAAGCCTCGCTTGTGAATTTGCATTAATTAAATCATGCTTGGTGTTACAAGCACATAATATTTTATTAATGAGACAAAGCATGTTAGTGTTGCCGGTCCTGTGTCATGGTACTTAGAAGAGTCTCCATGTCCTCTGTCCATTCAATGTCACTAGCATATGTCATGACTCCAACAACAGGGACATCTTAAGACACGTTATTTTAAGCTTGCTTTAATTGCCTATTTTATATGTAAAACATCCTTTTTACTCCTATTATCATTATATTTATTATTTTAATTATATACTAATAATGTATTATTTCATTTATTTATTCATTAATATTTTAATATATATTTATAAAATTTTACATTATTTCTTATTTGAATGCAATTATCAGCAAGTTTGTTTTTAACCATCTATTGTACTTTATAATTTAGGGGACACAAACATGTCTCATTATCTTTAAAACATGTTTGCCATTATTGTGTTGGACAGAGATTGAACAACTAATGGTTTGTCCCTTAGTTTGTTATCAACGGAATAATATTGTTGCCGCTGTTGAAGGGACAGACACTAAGTCTTCATTATGAGAATGTAATCTTTAAAACTGGCCACTTTAAAAACACATGTATGTCATTTTAGAGGGAACATGAGAATCCTTACTCGTTAAGATGGTAATCTGTAATGGTTTAAGTAGGTTCTGTCATAAAGTTCAACAAGTGTCTTCACTATGATGACGATGATGGATACACTTTAATATGAATCTAGATATGTTTTTTGCACTTTTCAAAGGTGCCACGTCTCCCACTTTGGTAAGGAGATTTCCTTTTTTATATAGTTGACATATATATCCTGCTTTTCCTTCTTTCTTAAATAATCTCCTTTCTGAACCAGTTCATTGAAGCATGTTCCCAAAGTTCCCAAAGTTACATTTTCAAGAACAATTGGCCATAGAAAATGGCACCGATGAGACTGCTTAAAACAAATCCTTGACGTTTGGCTCCCGTGGTTACATTTTTTATAAAAAGTTGCAACAGAATGCATAAAATGGCGGCACCGAGACCTCAAACATCAGCAGCAGAAGCCAGAAACAACAGCTGTAACAAAACAGCAGCTGTAGCAGCTGCAACACCAGCAGCAGAAGCCAGAAACAACAGCTGTAACAGTACAGCAGAAACAACAGCAGTCACACCAGCAGCAGAAGCCAGAAACAACAGCTGCAACAATTCGGCAGCTGCAACACCAGCAGCAGAAGCCAGAAACAACAGCTGCAACAGTACAGCAGAAACAACAGCAGTCACACCAGCAGCAGAAGCCAGAAACAACATCAGGAGTCGCAGTTGAAACAGCAGCTCTCATATGCTCTCCAGAGTCAGACACCAACACAAACATTTGTTCAATTAACTGAAACTACTGTTTATTTGATTTGTGTGAATTTAACACATTCAATATTAACTTAGGTGAATGTTCTTGTGTGTTTCAAATTAATTCTTAACACGGAAGCAGCACTAAAACTTCAAACTAACCAGAGAGCAGCCAACAAATGATATGGCCGTCAGAACGACAGAGAAACACACCATGCATTATACTGCCTTATTTAATAACAACATGAACATTCTCCCCCAACTAACTCGCCTTTCATCTTAGTTAATTGCATCGAGACAGTGTATCGTGAGATATTCCCCTCTGTACTTAATCATGCAGTACGTCCACATGGGTCTCTCTGTAAATGTTTGTTTTCCTGACAGTAAATGTTCTTGTGTGAAGCCAAGCAATACGGTAAATGTGTATATTACATTTGTGGATGCTGTTGTTTTAATGTCATCTCTCTGAGTAGGGAAGAACGGGTGTAAAACGGTCGGCGGGCAAAACTAATCACTTCTAGCAATGTTGCACAATGTGATTATTTACATGTTTACACAGGGAAGCATATGTCAGCAGACTGGAGTCAATTACATTATATAAATTCCACCTCAAAAATACAAATTCCAATTATCAATTCCACATTTAAATTAAAAGTATGTGAACAGAGCAACTCACCGCTGAAAGATAACATCTGTTTTAGAGCAGCTTTATATAATTTTTGCACGTCTGTACATATGTTGGTACATAACAGCAAACAAATGTGATATACACAACATATTGTATTTTATAATGAATTTTTTTATTATTTCAGTTAAAAGTTTGATGATGTAATTGAAAAAGTAACTGAAAACACCAATTACATTTCTATCAATTCCAATTACTTTTATAAACAAAACACCAATTCGAAATCCAGAATTGGAATTGGCAGTTCAGTTCCAATTCCAGTGTAACTGACCCCCAAGTATGTATGTCAGACCCTGTCTTGTAACTGTTTTTAGTGTAGTATACACAGTAACACATATTACTGCTAGAAAGAAACCACTGCACGTTAACTGTACATCAACTTCAATACATTTGCCAAACAGATTTCTCCAGTGGAGAAATTACTGGTGTGCCTCAGCAGTCAAATGTGAAATTTAGGGATGATTCAAACCAGAGAACCATTTACAGAAACAATTAGTGTCACAACAGGTTTTTGACATTTAATACTATAACACTTCCACTTCCACTGTCAGCAACAACACTAAATTGCACTTGATAATGTATTACTTATAGGGAAGTCATTTAGTAGTAAGTACTATATGCAACTTTGGTTTCCCAGCCAGTTTCATTGTGATTAAATTCCAAATTGTCAGTTAATATATTGCCAAGTACCATGCAAATTAGTGTCATTGTTGTGATGCACTATTGAACAAGCGAATAATTGCAGTGCTCTATTAATTACTGACAAAACCCGCCCTTCCAGATGTTGCCACCAAACAATGACTGCAGTTACAATCAGACGCCTCAATGGCAGTATTATCCGGACACTTGTCTCAATTTAGCGCCAATAAACATGGATGCTGCCTTGTCCATACACTCAATAGATTATATCAAGCAACACAGATTCAGCCAATTTTATCACCCGTCTTTGCACTTCATTGAACAAATTCAATTTACGCGCCGGGTTTATTCGCGGTGTAACCATATTTACTGCCAGCCTACTTGCGTTTATCAGATAACTGACAAATATTTCATCAAATTTAATCATGCCAAGATCATGGTAGCGATGCGTGGCCGGACGCCGTCGAGGTGATTGTACTAATGTCAGCTCAGTGGTTTTTGAATGCGGACAACAATGGAGCGACAGCACATCAAGTGGGGAGAAGCAATGTGATGCAAACAGGGATTATTAGCAAAGTGCCTAACATTACACAATTCATAGTCGGTAATGTGAATGGAGTGTACTGCCCCAGGGCTCATTGAAACAACCGGCCAGAGGCCACTGAACCAACAGTCACGGGACTTGCATCCGTCTGGCGATAAAAGTTGCATTTCGCAAGTAATTTACCCACAGGAATTCACTTCTTTCTCTGACGTTAAAGGCGCAGCCCAACATGCCACAGACAGTTATACAATATTGGCATTATGCTAAAAGTGATCTGGTTCCGGGCAGACCCATATGCACTTGCAAATGGAATAAATGTTAATATATATAAAATATTTCTGCATAAAACAGAAAAAGAATTATGTTTAAATCTGTGCATTGGTTTTTTGTTTCAGTTTTCATGGATTCACAAATTATTCACAATATGAATCTGATGGCTTTGTAGGTTCTGGAGTGTATGTGTTACAGAAGAACATACGTACCCGCTCAACCTTAGGCACTGCCTTAGGTTCTAAAGTCTGTCGTTTGTAGTTTGGCAATTCTATAGCTTTGCTGTCAGATGATTTCACTTGTTTGCCTGCAGGTTGCTTATTTCTACAAAAGTTCATAGTGACACTATAAAATTCTTGAAAAGTAGTATACTTCAATTTGCAGATCACAAATGTATCAATTTGTTCAATTTATTTATGCTGTCATATTTCGCTTTCACTAAAATGTTGATAGACCAATTAATGACAGATTGTTTATAATGAGACATATTGCTGAAAGGAATAGTGTTTGATTTGGTTGACCAAGAGAAGGCACTTAACCCAGTACCAAGGAAATTAACATTTGGAGTTATGAGGTGGATGGCGGCAGATAACACATAAAAGCACATCAAAGTATACTTATTTCCGATGTGGTCCTCAAAAAAAGTATATACAATAAATAAATAAGATAGCAAGCCTGCATGGTAACGGCTTACGTCAATGGGTTGGAATACGGGAGAAAGGGAAGGTTCAGATAGTGGCAGGTAACTGGGTTGTGAGAATCTGCAGAATGAAGCAGGGGGATAGAGAGGACATACCATATTTGACCCAATAAGGGTACAGTAAATGTCAAGGAATCTGTTCTTACAGGCGTACACCAACATTTGCTTCTCTAGACAATAAGTTCACTGTTTAACATTAGTGGTGTCATTTGGTGACTAGTGTAGAACAACTGAAAAGTGGTGCCAACTGACTTTTCAGTTGTTCCACACTACTCAAATTACAATAATTATGGATCCCGTTGATTAAAAAGAGGGTGTATGCTAATTCGGGAATGGATATTGCCATAGATAGCATGGAAGAGGTTAGTAGGAGATGAGGAAAGCCAGAATTAAGATCGAAGAGAGAACTGAAAAAGCTGGTAATGACAGCAGGGCACAAGAGAGAGAGGTGATAAGTCATCATAAGAGGAAAGATGTGGAGAAATCTATGATGTGTTCCCCTGCAATGATTTTAATAATAATATAATTATTGTAATACCTGAAAATTAATTTATTAGTGTAAAATCAAAACAACAATTTGACTTTAAAATGACAAGCTCAGTGTGATTGCCGAGTTAAAGGGAATGTAAGACGATTTTCATTAGTTCACTGAACAACCGTTTTCTCTTGGTTGGTTAAAATTAATATCCATACAAAACATGTTGCAATTGTGATTTCTCATCTCTTAATATTTTAGAAAATACACTATTTGGCGGTGAATTAAAATATGCTAATTTGACCGAATATACTGTATATAGATACCGCTTTAATTCACATAAAGGACCGACCAATAAATATTTAATTTTGAAGGTGAAACATAATGGATGGTTTATTAGTCCATCAAATTCATTGAGATGTGCTTTGAGAACCTAAATTTAAGAGAATTTGGGCATCTTAATGATATGAAAGCCCCAACTAGTTGCATATCCGTTAAACAATGAAAATCGCTGTAGATTCCTTTTAAGACGAGACATCTTACTGTGACAGTGCAGGCCCCAACGCTGTCTCACTTCGCCTCATCTTCTCCACCTCTATCTGAAAAGTTATGTTATTTATTACTTCCTTTGTAACCAATAAGAGAGCCTGTATTACTTCCTTTGTAACCAATAAGAGAGCCTGTATTACTTCCTTTGCAACCAATAAGAGAGCCTGTATTACTTCCTTTGTAACCAATAAGAGAGCCTGTATTACTTCCTTTGTAACCAATAAGAGAGTCTGTATTACTTCCTTTGTAACCAATAAGAGAGCCTGTATTACTTCCTTTGTAACCAATAAGAGAGCCTGTATTACTTCCTTTGTAACCAATAAGAGAGCCTGTATTACTTCCTTTGTAACCAATAAGAGAGCCTGTATTACTTCCTTTGTAACCAATAAGAGAGCCTGTATTACTTCCTTTGTAACCAGTAAGAGAGCCTGTATTACTTCCTTTGTAACCAATAAGAGAGCCTGCATGTCTTTAATTAAAAACATATTGTATAGCAGTTACCCAATGTTGCAGGGGGAGAAAAGGCAGCCATAAGTATTTTCTAGTTAAAGTTGCGTTTATAGATATCTATAACTTTGAGCTGTGCATTTTCCCATTGTAGATACTACCCACAAGAGGGCGCTACCAATATGATCCAGGTGTAGCGTGTGTATAATTTTACTGATTCCAAACTGCAATAATATTAATAATAATACAGTATTCAAAATGCCTCACACATCCAGTGACAGATATGTAGGCGTCATTGTTATCTTTATGATTAGATATATTTATAGCACAGTTGGAGAATGCTGATGTCTAAGACTATTAATGAAGTTACAGAATACTGAATATATTGTGCAACTGACATGGTTGAGAAAAGCGAATAAAGATCTAAGCGTGGTGGTCATACCTCCCTAGCTATAAGCTGTTTGGCTGCATACGTCAGTGGATGCTGTGACTTCTGACCAGTCAATTTGACCACATCATCCACGTTTCTGCAATAATGAGGGTTGGTGGGGTGGTCACATGTGTCGGTGACCGGTGGCGAATTGGCCCCACCTTTGTAGTTATTCCAGTTAGAGCTAGTGTATTTTTAAGCAGGTAGTTGTATTCATAGACTGCGTGATAGCATGTAGGGTATTATGCTATTTGGTTTAAGGGTGTTCCATGACAATAGTAATGCCATTGTTTCTTTTATTTGTTCTAGGAATACTGCTACTGCTTTGTGGTGAAATGTGGGCTCTATTGAACCCGACATCCAGGAGGCTCGCATGGGGCATAGTCAGCCTGGCGTTGGGTTGTGGAGCCCACATTTCTTTGTTTTACATTTCTTGTGGGCTTGCCCTTAATCCCCACAATAAACGTCATTCATTTGGCCTTTTCATATCTCTATATCTGTGTTGTGTTGTTGATTGCATAAATATATTTTAATCATAAGCATTGGAAGCTGCGGCTAAGTTCGTTTCTGTGAGCATTTTGGGGGTCAATATATACCCTCCAAAAATATTGGGGGTCCAGCGCCCATGTCCCCCTAGTTCCAATGCCTATGTTAATAATATATTTTATTTAACATAGTCCCTGACTTTGTTCACAGTATGTCACAACACATTAACCATTAAAAAAATTAGAGATGCTAAATAGAAGTTAAAGGATCATGTTGAAAAATATATTTAAAAATTTTTTTAATTAAATAAAACTGCAGTTAATCATATTACTGTAACATTTATATGGAATAGGCGAGAGAAAATTTATATTAGCTGTAATCTTTAGCTTACTGACACCTCTTCACATCCTGCTATGGTTTCTGGGGTTAAAACAATCATAAAAGGGTTAACAAAATAACCTGATATTCTTGTGGTATGGTCAGTTGCTTTAAATTACCAGATACTCTCTAGCAAGATCTATGTGTAAAAAAGTGATACTCTCTAGTTGCTTTTTCTACTAGTCCAGACTGACCACATATAGCAGTTATTTATGTCTCTATTTAAAATTATTTTAACCCATTAGGCCCCAGGATTTTATTAAAACATGCCACCATGTTCCCAGGATTTCTGGCAAATTTTGAGCGATTTTACCTCCTTGTGTTCAAAAATCTGTAGAAAAAAACTATTCAATATTGACTATTACAAGTTGTGTTTATTTTGAAGAGTAGTAATTTTTCCACATGCATGTATACATAGAAATAGGATATATTAATAAAATGTTGACATTTGATCACAATTTGCAAAGACAAAATAGTACATTTGTTAAAACTTTGAAAGTCGCGACTGACATTTGACAATGATCCCATGCTATAACCCTATGCAACTCAACGAAGAAAATGTAGTTATATGTGTTAGCTTTGCACCACTGAAAACATTATCAAATTCTGACGGTTATTTATGAGGTTACACCATATTTTATCATGACAAATATAGAAATAAAATTTTCGAGATAGCGTGAACAAAACTGATGAAAATCAAGATTTCCTAAAGGGCAACACATGCATGTAATAAGCTGTTGTTGTTGCAAAATGTATCTGCTAGGGTGTGGCAAAATTTGGTAGCATTTAGTTCAGTAGTTATTCGCCAGGATTTTTTTAATAGAGGGTCCTGTATGCGGCCGGCGGCGGCCGTTGCCAGACTGCACAGAACAGCCAGCCGCGGTCATTGTGGGGTCTAATGGGTTAACAAGTGCTACAGCTAGAAGGGCATTCGAGCCGTATAAATGCAGTTTATATTTCCATATTATTTCTGACCAATGAAACGTTTACAGTTAGCAGAAGGCAACCTCAACTACCAGTGTCGGTTTATGTTCTGCATAACAACTACAGAGAAGTGTCTACACTTTTATTACACCAACAATATAACTAAAATATCTGACAAAATAATGTATTGTTTCCTTTCAAGGTATAACACACTATTATACAAACTTTCAAAAGTGGAATGTATCTAGAATAACATGTAATACACAATAACATAAACACAATGTAAGCTGATCGACCAATAATTCATACAAATTTTTTTAATAACAAATAACATTTAATAACATTTTCGAAAAAGGAAACAATGACATTATATATTTAGCTGGTTTTGACAATTATTAAAATTTTCAACATTAAATAATTGGTTGAATTTAAGCACAGAAAAACTGTAAAGGAAACATACGGTTCGAGGACGTATGTGTACTGGCCCTCTTGTGTGCGTTCTTGGCGGTACGTGATGTTGTATGCAATCATGACCTTTATGAGCTGTGCAAGGTCATTCTTCTCTCGTGCACTATACAACTGTGTGTTTACCTGTGAAAAGAAATTATTCACAACATCTACAAAATAAGAAGCAACCAGAAACACAAACCAATTTCACAACACCAACACAAATATAAACACAGATGGTCGTAATTTCATATGCTTGTTCATTAGATATACTGGTATTTTTTAGCTTCCCCGAAATGTACATGATGAATATTCTGGAATGTGAGATAATACAAATAAAAAGCCAACAATTTATCTAACAATTTTGTTGAAGCTTCATTTTGTTTTCATTAAAGCTGCCACTGCACGTCATTTAGGCCATCATGAATAAGGTTCAGTGATTTATATTATCCGTAGTGTGCAAGAAGTTGAAGTAAATCGTATTTTACAAAAATTGTCAAACAAATTCACTTTGATCATCAGATTGGGTACTTTGTAATAGTGTTAATAGCCTTATGTGACAGTATATAGAGGGGCTCCATGTCGACACTTTTGTCCCCTTTTCCAATGAATGTTAATTTGGCTGAACCAAAATAAATTAAATAATTTATGTGACGATTTCATCAAAACTAAATAAATACTTGGCACAAATAAGCTAGCATGTCATAGTCGATACTAGAGGTCTGATTTTTGCAAAATAAGTCTGAAATGAGATGCAGCAAAAAACTGAAGTGCAACGGTAGCTTTAAGAAAAGAGAAAGTACAAACGTGTGAGATTTACCGGTCGAAGGGTTGGCTGGATGACGTCCACCAGCAACGGCAACAGCTCCATCACCGCCACCGACTCATTCACATTCCTTCTCACAGAGGGCGCCATCTCATGTACCATTGCCGTCACGAGATTCTGCGACTTGGTCAACTTCATGTGACACTGAAAGGCACACAGAACAATCATTTCTAGACTGCACCTTTTTTGCTTACCAATGTTTACCTATTACCAATGACAACCAATGCTAGTTGTTATATTACTACATACGTTGCCATTTTTTATAGTAAAATTATCCTGTTTTTTTTCTGCCATGAATGGCAAAAATATAGTGCATCCTAAGTAGGAAATAATATATTTGCTGTAGAGAAAAAATACCTTCAGGATGTCTATAAATCTGTCAACTTTCTTTCATTAATTAATATCTGTTGCATATGTGGCAGTCTCAACACAGTTAATAATTACATTAGTCTGTTATGTTTTAGACTGACAACGTAGGCATATTACCCCTGAAGCCACAGTTACACCCAGGTTGCTGAATCATGTATTAGGAACGTAGTGTTAAACGCATATCATATCTACAGCCCTGTGGGATTGCCTCCTGTGATAGAGGGTATTACATACAAACTATGACGTCCAAACCCACCTCATATTGTTGATGGGGGTACGTGACCTTCAGCTGGGAGTTGGAGGCAAACAACAGGTGAAAGGTCACCGGCACAAAGTCCATGTAGCGCATGAATACGTAGTTCTGTGAGTGGCCAATCATCTGATGTAGAAGATCAGCAAAGCACAGCCATTCAGTGGCTGATTGCACCTGCAGAAAAAGGGTAAAAATCAATACTGCCTAATATTACATAACCAGTTAATACAAAAATATTTGCAATCATAAGTAATCATTGAGTAACAGACAAGTGGAACAAATGTATAACATTTCAATTTAATTTAAACTGAAATCATATTTTTGCGAAAATAGAGAATAATGAAGTAACAATTTTCTTCTAATCATAACTATTGTATTGACTTACTCTGGAGTAGTTCAATCTCAATAATTGTGATTAGAAGAAAATTGTTATTTCATGAAAATTATGTTACTCTTTCAAATCTACAATTGTCATCTATTATCTACAAGAACAGAGTAGCATAAAACAAAACGAGATACAATAATGGCGTAGATTTTAGAAAATGCTTCATTGGCCACTCACTGCATCCATTCTGGGATCTTTCGCTTTTGACTCCAGATAGAGCTCGTGGAGTCCCTGGAGAGCCTTGTCACTCTCACCAGCAGCTTGCGCCATCTGCAGGATATTGTGGAACCTACAAGTTGTGCCATCTGTTGAATATTAGTGTACTACTTTCATTATCAACATGCAGTCCAACATACAAGATTTGTTTAACCATTTGTAACAACATACCGTTAATGTACATTCATTGCATAACATCATACACATCAGCACAATTGTATGTATCTATTGCATTGTAAATGTTGGTTAGTTTCAGTAGTCATTATTTCACAAAGATCTGGACACAGACAATAGCAGGGATGAAATCTTCAACATCAACAGCTTTTAGCTAAAAGACTAAGGTTTTGCACCTTGCCGTGGAAGACATGTTGTTGTAAGCTCCGAGTTCTTCAGCAGTATTCACGCCATGTATGCGGTCGTACGGATTTATATAGCGCTTCCTGCAAACAACAAAAAGCCACAAAACAATTATTATGACCAAAAACATTGTAACATTTAGTAGCGCTCCATGTCTGAGCAAGGTTTCTCATTCAAATGTCATTAACAGAAAATATTATGTAAAACAAAAGATTTCACGGAGAATTAAGTAGAATATTAAGAAATATACAAAAAAGTTTGTTTTCGATTATTTGTATAATAGCAAGTTCTCTGTTGTTCATTTAAATCTGCAAATGCAAAACTTTTAATATTTGTTTATTCAGTGACTGACTAATAAACTGCCCTGTTGCATACCTCTTTGGCTTTGGCATCTGGAATATGTTCTGCCATAAAAAGAAGAGACTTTTTTGCACGTCTTTCTGACCAACGCTCATCGAGTGGACATTCTGTAGGGTCAAGCTCAAGCTTCGGCCTTTGATAAACTACACAAAAACATATCAATAATAGAGAATACAGAAACAATATAAAGGTAGAAATAAAAAATATTTAGACACTGCATCTATCTAAAAATAGATTCATGGGTGTTCAGATTACATAAGTGGGTAATGGTGGGCAATAGTTTAAATACATATATTAGAAAAATATATACATATATGACAATGACAAAAGATATTGTAAAAACATTACAATAGTTCATCGTCCAATTACAATAGTGCATTATCCAATGCGTTCACAGTTTACACGGAAGATTGTTCAAAAAATGATATACATATATGTACTATAATTGCTACAGTGGCTGAAACAAAGTAGTAAAATTTTAAATTATGTTCTACAATCTCTCACAAACTACAAGATACTAAATAATGTAAGAATATGTATACATGATCTGAAAACATAACTTGGGTTGCCAAGTTTAATTTTGTTTATAGATTAACATAATTAGTGCAATATATAATAAGGTGTTTCACAATGTTGTTTAACATTGATGATTAACATAATTAGTGCAATATATAATAAGGTGTTTCACAATGTTGTTTAACATTGATGATTAACATAATTAGTGCAATATATAATAAGGTGTTTCACAATGTTGTTTAACATTGATGATTAACATAATTAGTGCAATATATAATAAGGTGTTTCACAATGTTGTTTAACATTGATGATTAACATAATTAGTGCAATATATAATAAGGTGTTTCACAATGTTGTTTAACATTGATGATTAACATAATTAGTGCAATATATAATAAGGTGTTTCACAATGTTGTTTAACATTGATGATTAACATAATTAGTGCAATATATAATAAGGTGTTTCACAATGTTGTTTAACATTGATGATTAACATACGTTTATGTGAAAATGTATCATGATTTTCATTTTCTACAAAATATTTTTATTTAGCGTCACCCGAAAGGGGAAGGCCACAGCTGAGATGGGAGGACTGTGTGAGGAGGGATATGAGAAGATTGGGGGAAGATGAAAGATGGAGAGAGGGAGCGGCCGATAGAAAACTATGGAAAGAAAGAACAGAAAGAGTGGCTCGACAATATTTTACCTGACCCTCAACCCTGACCCTCACCCCTGACCCTCACCCCTGACCCTCGCCCCTGACCCTCACCCCTGTACAGCAGGGAACAAGGAGGAAGAGACTGTACCTGACCCTCAGCCCTGTACAGCAGGGAACAAGGAGGAAGAGACTTTACCTGAACCTCACCCCTGTACAGCAGGGAACAAGGAGGAAGAGACTTTACCTGACCCTCACCCCTGTACAGCAGGGAACAAGGAGGAAGAGACTGTACCTGACTCTCACCCCTGTACAGCAGGGAACAAGGAGGAAGAGACTTTAACTGACCCTCACCCCTGTACAGCAGGGAACAAGGAGGAAGAGACTTTACCTGACTCTCACTCCTGTACAGTAGGGAACAAGGAGGAAGAGACTTTACCTGACTCTCACCCCTGTACAGCAGGGAACAAGGAGGAAGAGACTTTACCTGAACCTCACCCCTGTACAGCAGGGAACAAGGAGGAAGAGACTTTACCTGAACCTCACCCCTGTACAGCAGGGAACAAGGAGGAAGAGACTTTACGTGAACCTCACCCCTGTACAGCAGGGAACAAGGAGGAAGAGACTGTACCTGACTCTCACCCCTGTACAGCAGGTGACAATGAGGAAGAGACTTTACCTGAACCTCACCCCTGTACAGCAGGGAACAAGGAGGAAGAGACTTTACCTGACCCTCAGCCCTGTACAGCAGGGAACAAGGAGGAAGCGACTGTACCTGACCCTCAGCCCTGTACAGCAGGGAACAAGGAGGAAGAGACTTTACCTGAACCTCACCCCTGTACAACAGGGAACAAGGAGGAAGAGACTGTACCTGACTCTCACCCCTGTACAGCAGGGAACAAGGAGGAAGAGACTGTACCTGACTCTCACCCCTGTACAGCAGGGAACAAGGAGGAAGAGACTTTACCTGACTCTCACCCCTGTACAGCAGGGAACAAGGAGGAAGAGACTTTACCTGACTCTCACCCCTGTACAGCAGGGAACAAGGAGGAAGAGACTGTACCTGACTCTCACCCCTGTACAGCAGGGAACAAGGAGGAAGAGACTTTACCTGAACCTCACCCCTGTACAGCAGGGAACAAGGAGGAAGAGCACATCCCATAATGTTAATGAATGACACATAAATAAAGTTAAATAAAACTTAATTAAAACTTAAATAATTAGAGCAAACATAAAACTGAGTGACAAAATAAAGTTTCCATTGTAGGCTGAGTATGTGACTGAACATAATATTATAATGTGACAACAGTTGCAGACGTAGAGGACACTAGTGGTTCTCACCTGTAGTGTATTCAGGCAGGAACGGATGTCGTTGTCGGCTTTCTCACAGAGAGCAAGAAGTGTTGACAGATCAGATCTTAACTTCTCCGTCCTCACTATCTGTCAATACAAAATAATGTCAATACTTCACCATATGTGAACACATCATTATCTGTTAACACAAGGCCTTAGTGTCAACATAATACAGTAATGTCAACACATCATTATAATGTCATCACAACACCCTAGTTTCATCATAATACATTAGTGTCAACACATCACTATCTGTCAACACAAGGCTATGATCAGGGTTTTTTAAGGTTCAGTTCATATGGACAGTGCAAAGTTTCATACGGGCAACATTTTAATTGTTTTTTAACTGGTTTACCTTAAGATGTTGCCAGGGACGTTGAAGCAGTGGAAACCACCTACCTCCAGCAGCCGTGCCGCCAGGGACGTTGAAGCAGTGGAAACCACCTACCTCCAGCAGCCGTGCCGCCAGGGACGTTGAAGCAGTGGAAACCACCTACCTCCAGCAGCCGTGCCGCCAGGGATGTTGAAGCAGTGGTGGGCATGGTGATTACAAATGCGCTCAGGCGGAGTTGTCGAAGAGCTGGCACGTATAGGTCGTTGCAGATGCAGATGATGGGGCGTAATAACACACCCCTACCTTTCTTCTTCTTCGCCCCCGAGTCTGGGGTGGCAGTGATGACAGACAGCAGGAGATTGATGGCTGGCTGAATGCAGACACAAGTTGTTACATTGTGATGGAATACTGTTCACTAATAAGCAGTGCAGAAGGCTAACCCGACAGTGCAATCAACAATTTCGCCCAGTTCGTCTTTGCTTACGTCACAACCACGCTGGCTATACGGCACTGTCGGTGATGCCACCCAATTTCTGTAGCTGTTCTTGCGATTTTAACTGTTATTTAACTCGTTCCTATTTTAGTGCACTATTTAATACTGATATTGTAGTTCATAATTTGCTGACTGGCAAAACGCCTCCAGAAAACGATGACTAATTCCCAGCATCTCACTACATGTCACTACAATGTTCATTTGAACAAATAAGCCACTTAGCTCTACTCATGGAAGCAAATATGAATCATATATAAAAATTAATTGGTGAAATGGAGCGGATCGGTGCCCATGCAAACTTCAACTGGTAAATGCAACAGCAGACGTCACACTTGGTCCAAACTGGCAATGCAAATTAATTTTATAATAATTGGGGTAAACATTAATATTTATATTTACTTTTGTTCACATTCACAATATACTCCTTCGCTATGATGCAATTAATTAATTTTTTACCACGGTTGTGTATCGTAGTGTTTCAGCGATGCGGATATTGTGTATCATGCATGTATCACATTAGACAGGAATACCTTTGTATTGTTCTTGCCCTAACTAATCAGTAGTTTTCGATGAACATACTATAGACAGAAGAATTATCTAAATTTACATTTATAGGTCCTACATACATTACTGCGACGCCTTGCACACCTTCTATGTTTTATATCTGTGAAACAATCCGGGCCAGTAACTTCTGTGGGGGTCCAATAACTTCTGTGGGGGTCCAATAACTTTTGTGGGAGTCCAGTACCTTTTGTTGGGTCCAGTACCTTTTGTTGGGTCCAGTAACTTTTGTGGGGGTCCAGTAACGTTTGTGGGGGTCCAGTAACTTTTGTGGGAGTCCAGTAACTTTTGTGGGGGTCCAGTAACTTTTGTGGGGGTCCAGTAAGTTTTCAAATCTACTGGCCTACTGGGCCACCGGCTAAAAAATCTTTATGTCAAAGCCTGGTTAAGGTAGCTGGGGTGGCTATTATATGCTTGCCTTGAATTGAGTAGTTTCAGTAGAAGCTTTTAAGATAAATTAACCATTACGTCACGTATTGTAGTTGAAATACTATATAATATTCCGGATTAAAAAAATTAGGGCTTTTCATTTATTTGGTTATGTTACTAGATTTTAAAAACATTTTTGTAAATGTGAAAAAATAGCCACAAAATGCAAAATTACCGTTAGGCCGTTTCCGTTATATTTTCTGTGAAGCGCTGTGAACTGTATTGGATGTGGCACTATATAGAATAAATATTATTATTTTTATAGGTTCAAAGGCACAACGAACTATGTTAGCGCTGTTATTTGCTGGTTTAAGGACATGATTTAGTTAGATATGACTTCGGTAGATATAATATTAACGTGTACTGGAACCACATTAACCAGACATGTTTCGCGTTCACAGCAAAGACTATAGCTGGTTCAAAGCTCAACGCACACACGGTCGTTACTATGGAAACATCGTCAGCGTTTCTAAGAAATCATGAGGATTTCCAAAAGGAGTATTTTTTAAAGAATGGATTGGCGAAATATGACGTTAGTGCTGGGTGATTATTTGTGGTGTCGATGTTCAGTGCAATATTTCCTAGCATGTTACGAAGAAAAAATAAAAAAATCAACTGACATGCTAACCGCCCCAGTTACCTTAATATTCAGCCATCATAACACAAAACTGCATGGACTTGAAGTCTGCACCCTTGTGGATTGTGATAGGAAAATAAGCGACGCCTAGGAAAATACATCGGGTGTACAATGTTAAACTGAACGGCTGCTAATCCCCTTCTTTCCCCATCAAAACAATCTCAAGTAGCGTCGAACATCGATGTTTTTGGCCATCCTTAAGTTAGTTCCTAAATTAATCGTTAATGTTATCCTCTTCTTCTGTTTCCATAATCTTATCTGTTGTCTGGAGGATATCATAATATAATCTAGGCTTTTATTATCCAATATGATCAGCTGTTCAACACTTTTGCAAATCGTTTGCTTTATCATTGCACTTACCTGTAATTTTACTATACATAGGTTTATTTATATATATGTATGTATACATACTAGCATTTTATTTCCTAATTTTACTTTTTACTTTTTTTATTTATTTCTCTTAAAGCATCTTGATGTTTCTTAGAAGTTTGCCGATTTTGTAATCACCCGTGAACGGGGCACTAGTCCCGCATTTTATGGTGAATAAATAAAGTATGTTATCATTATATCCATTATTGGAAGACAAAATCTATTCCAATTTGGCATATATTTCACTATGGTCAGGTGGACGGAATTACCTGAGGAGCTCCGTCTATTTCGTCAATGACCAGACAGTTCGGACGATGGTCAGCGCTAAGAACGGCCTTCATCTGAGTGGCAGACTCAATCTTCTGTTTAAAGGTGTCAACACTTCTGTCATCGCTGTGGAATGGCCAAAGACAAGATGAAACATTAGTTCGACAAGAGTGACATTAACGCAGGTACTCCAACAGTGAAAAGGTAAATGTGTGTTCTTATATAGCGCAGTATCCAATCCTTGGGATTGCTCAAAGCGCTTTACACTTCAAACCCTGGCAAACCTGTTCATTCTAATGCTACCATGACTTCTCTGGGAAGCATTCAGCCATGCTGCAACTGAAGACTATTCATTCACATATCCACCAGTATGTAACCAGGTACTCATGTATACAGCTGAGTGAACTGAAGCAATGTGGAGTGAATAAAATTGCCAAAGCTTCGAAATGGCAGCAAGAAAACTTGAACCCAAGTTCTCTGGACTGAGACTATCTAATCGCTATGCCACCATGCCCCACAAAAAGCACAGCATAACAATTAAAATATACCTAGCCATATTTCTAATTAATTCTCACATGTTTTTCCTGTCAATTATCAAAACTAGATTCACGTTTGGGATTAGAGGATCTGCAAAATACATGTGCCGACTGTTGTGATATAAAAACACCTTAAAAAAGAAAATATACTATATAATTAAGTGCCACAAGCAATAGACTGTGTCTAGAGCACTGATGGGAGTATTGTAGACTGTAGTTTAACCAGAGATGAGTCACACGTACCTAGCATTCATCTCAACAACATTGTATCCTGCGTGTCTCGCAACAACGTGGGCGAGCGTCGTCTTGCCGAGTCCCGGTGGACCGCACAGTAATGCCACCTATGAGGAACAACCAACGGTCACTGTCCAGAAATCAACTTCACAGTTTGTTCCTAACATCACATTCAAGTCATCGCTTGCAATTAAAGAAAACACATTGACACTGCATATTTCACCTAACATAAAATTTGGTTTGAACATAAATTGGAAGCATTCATCACAACTTCCACATAATATTCTTATTTGGGTTGACAAATTTGTACATGTACCATTTTAAATGTATGTATCTTACTACTGATGGGTAAAACATCCGGCCTGTCAGTTACGCTATGTATAAATACATAGCAGAATTTTAACATTTAACCTTTAATAATTGAGATTTAATGTGCTCTACAACAAAGGAGAACAAACATGTATTCTCTGATGTTTCTAACCTTGTGCAACGGTCGGTTGATACTGTCCAGTTCCTCAGATACTTCTGGAAGTCGCTTGTTGACAAATTTTTTCTGTTGTAACTCCTTCTTCTTGCTCTGTTCATCTGCGCTATTTTTGGTTACTTTTATCTCCTTCCCAAATACCACGTAGTCCCACATCTTCAGCCATTTTAACAGTGTTCTGTTTGTGCCCTGAAGGTAAAATTACACTTTACATACTGAAATTACATGTCGTATTAATTCCAACTTGCACATACAACAAAACAGTTTCATACACTTTTGGTCTTCTTTAAGTACTTCATAGCAAGTCTTATATACAGTGGGCAACATTTAAAACAAAACATTCTGTGGAAGCAAACACAGTTCATCCCTGGATGTCAACAGGGGCACATTTCATCCCTGGACGTTAACAGGGGCACATTTCATCCCTGGACATCAACAGGGGCACATTTCATCCCTGGACGTCAACAAGGAAACAGTTCATCCCTGGATGCCAACAGGGCAACAGTTCATCCCCGGATGTCAACAGGGAATAGTTCATCCCTAGATGTCAACTGGGAACAGTTCAACCATGGATAAATGCAGGAGGAAGACCATCCCTGGAATCAAGAAATGGAACAGCTAGTCCCTGGATGCAAACTGGGGAAGAGCTTGTCCCTGGAAGCAAATACGGAAGAGTGGAAGAATCTGTCACTCAAACACTCACCTCATCGCTCAGAAGTTGTGTGTATTTACGTGGTGCATACTTCTCCACCCAGAGGGCACCAGTTGTGTCTGTACCGCTGCTGTCCACGTCTCCATCTATGTGGGCCGACAACTCTGTCTCCTGTCTGTGCACATGATACATTGTACCTCTTACACACAACAATACTAGATGTTCTGCCTACTGCATCGAGTTTTACACCAAATTTTCATGTACACGTTAATCTGTATATGCATACAAAATATACATGCATGTATAGCATTTACATGATAGCATGTAATTTTTATTTTATTAATTATAACCCAAAATTTTAAGGATTGTACAAACATTCCTAAGGAAATAATACGCCTAAAGCTTAGAATGCTTTACCCCAGAAACATCATGAAAGAATATTCCAACCTGTCAATGATCTCCGCGAGTCTCTCTGATTCTTCTATTGCCTTCCGTGTTCTCTACACAAAACGTAAACAAATCAGATTTCAGTCATGTACAACTGGCCGAGAAACAGTTAAACAACAATTGCACAACCATGTCCACACATAGTTAAGGTCAGTTACATTGTAATTGAAATCAAAATGCCAATTCAGGAATTAGTGAAAATTTAACTGCATTTTCAATTACTTCTTGTTTATCAGAGATTTTTTCAATTACTATTTGCTACAAAAAATCAATAAAATATAGTATGTTGCATGTATCATATGTCTGTCATCATGTACCATAATATGCAGAACTTAAATAACGCTGCTCTAAAATAGATGTTATTTTGAAGTGTTGAGTATTTCTATGGTTGCTCTGTTCACATATTGTTATTTCAATATGGAATTGATAATTGGAATTGGTATTTCATAGGCGTATTTGGAATTGGTGCGTAATTGGAATTGATATAATGTATTGTAATGTATTGTAATGTAATTCTATAACAAACCACAGCTGTGGATTAATATTTGCCATTGTTCTGTGTAATTGCGAGAGCCGTGATTATTACTATTGTCAACATAACAAGTTATCAACAGGGGTGGGTCGGTGGGGGGACGCCATGAGAAACAAAACAAATAACATTCAGAAAAAAATACATCACATAATTTTAAGTGGCTCATATACTGTGTTTGTACCCCCCCAATTGCCAACTACACTAGTAAACTGTAAGTCTCATGTGAGTCAACTCGAGCATTTTCCTTCACAAAATCATTTGAAGCTTCAAATGACCTCTTCTAGCAGCTGCGCCTTGAGGACATCCAGTGGAATCTCAAGAAGCTGCAGCGACTGCTCCTTGGTTGCAACTTCATCCACCTATAACGAAGTATAATGTGAGAAACTCTCCACAGTAACAAACTGTCAATAGAAAACTTGTAATGTGCAGCAACAAACTAATTTAACAAATTCCACTTTCATATGAACGAAATTCAGTGTAAGTAGCATGGATTCGTTTTGTGTTTGCCACTATTCAAGATTATGTAATGTATTACACAAACACACTATCAAAGGACATACCTGCTTATTCAAGGTCATTTCATCCTTCAAGGACATGTAAACTCGCTTCCCATCTTCAGCTGTCACATGGATATAGTTTCCCCTAGGAATTCGTGGTAGTATACGTTGTCTTTCAAGCTCATATGCTGTAAACGTCAAGCATTTATACGTGTAAATGTATTTACAGCAAAGTTCTACATGAAAACATTGAAGCATATTCGAGACAGCAACAATTTAGATTTATGAACCATGAATAAGAATTTAACAATCTAAGATAATTTTAGTAAATGCAGAATCATGCCCAGACTTCACACTAACAAGGCAGTAAGCAAAGGGTAGCCTTCTATCAACATATATGCCCCCTGCTATCAGAATTTTCGACCAGAGAATCATCATATTCGTTTTAACTTTCACCCTCGCTACTGTCTTTATGGTCAATGTCGAAATAATCATTAAAAGTGCTACCAAACCCAAAAATTGCCCCATTTTTTAATTCCAAATTCTTCTTAGCAACAAACTATTTTGTGTAAATACAGATGGAAGGAACCTCCTGATTGACTTCAAACACAACCATCAGAAAGAGAAGCATCGATTTGAATTCTGAATGCGAAATTTATTGGTCGATGCTAACAGCAGTGTACACACTTGCAGATGCAGAAGACCTTCCTACCTCTCCCACCAATCCCGTCCAGCCTCAGCCCTGCTCCTGCATGTCTTCCTTCCCTCAGCTGCACAATCCTTTCTATTTCATTGGGAGACGGAGGTGGGGTGATGTCTAGAGGAAGGTCGTGCATCATTGGAGACTGCTTCACTGCATTCGATGTCTTCAGCCTCTTCTTATCTGGCAGTACTGAAGAAATCATTGTCATTACAATTGTTATCATATGTTTGCACAGTTATAACATCAGTATGAATGTCTCAAAACACTGCAAATACTTTTATATTGGTGGTATTGTCATTGGTTTCTCGAACAGTTCTGCACCAAATAAGTTAAGCTGCCTCGTAAAATAAAGTTAGAGTTATCAAACAAGAATGTTTCGTTTCATTGGCAATGTGCTTTTCCAAATCAAAGTACATTATCTGAAGATATCTTGTTATTGCCACGGCTGGGTCCAATTACACAAAATTATATCGATTACAATTACATAAAAAAATTCAATTACAATTACAATTACAGTCATAATTTTCCAAATCAATTACAATTACTATTACATTATGCGGAACCAAATATATTCAGCATTTGTTAATAATGTATTTTTGAGCGTTTTGCTGAATTTCAATAATTTGTACACAATTTATAAAGAAATATAACGGTAATGTTTGTACATTTTGTTGAATTGTGAATAATTTCAATTATACTAAATAAAAAGATAGCCGTTTAAAACATATTTTTATTATATAAAAATACAATGCAATATCCAGACATAATCCTACAGGAGATATTCCAATGCAGACATTTATTCGTGTGCATTTCTGAAATTTTTCTTTGGAAAATACTAATAATAGGGTTTGATGTGTTATCTTTGAGGTTGTAGCTCCTGCTCTAAGCTGACATTCTTAATTGGTCTGCCCTTTGCTTTGTGTGAGTTGGGAATGGGGAGCTTGCCACCTGACCTGTCTCCAACCCACCACAACACAAGGGGTGTAATTGGCTTGCTAACTCTGCAATGTTTCACTGAATGTGTGTGCATTGTTTATTGCTTCCTGGCTGTTACCAACTTACTGAATAGGCTAATTACTAAGGCTACCCACCACTAGCACCATGAACCAGTACCCACCAGACAGTGAATACTGAGACTTAAATATAAATATATAAGCAGGTGTTATTATTAGTCTTGATTTTCAACTCATGTGAGACTTAAATTATATTTTTATTGACAATTCATTCAGGTAGTTTGTGATATGAAACATACTGTAATTGATTGTAATTAGAAATAAATTTTCAATTATACAAAATATAACAATTACGGCAACATTTCGAAACCATAATCAATTACAATTACACAATTTTGCTGTAATCAATTACAATTACATAATCGGACCCAGCCCTGGTTATTGCACAGTTCTTTTTTTATGCATGTAAATTGTACTACCTCTAGTACAAGTCGAAGTCGAAGCGTACCAGACCACCAAGGAGATCAAGGGTACGAGGTGTCATGCTGGCAATTTACATGAAGAAACTAGCATTGTCTCAAGCAGGCCACTACTACTACTACTACTACTGCTACTACTACTACTACTACTACTACTACTAAAAGTAATCTTTTAAAAGCCGTTTCACAGAGAAACTGCTATAACGTAGGATCAGCTACCAGTAGTGCATTTGCCAAAAAGGCCTTGGAAGAATATGGGCTTCTCTAGAAGTCTTAGACAGATAACCATTCTGTGTGTGAATAACTCACCTATTCCAGGATCAATATTTGTCAACACATCATCTTCATCATCTGATAAGTCTCCAAACACCTCATCCTGCATTCGTTTGCGTGTCTTGCAGATGTCATCAGCCACAATCCCATGGTTCTTGGCAACAGCCTCATAAAGCTCATTCTCTGTGGTTAGGCTCCTCTCCAGAGGTGTAGGGAAACTGTCATCCAGGCCCGTTGCCTGGGAGTCAACGTCAGGACTGTCAAATGGCGTCGGAGTGTCACTCTTGATCTGCCCACCGTTACGCTTCAGACGCTGTGTAGTTGGTGTAGAGAAGTCAAGACTTTTCTTTCCATGAGTAGGAGCAGAGCTCTGCTCTATGTCTGAAAATGCAAGGTAAAATCACTTTTATTCTCCAGTTGTATAAATGTTACTGTTGGTCACTATGGGGTAGTCCGTAGCATACATGTAAACATATATGTAAATCTGACACTGTCAGTTAGTCCTGATTATAGCATTATAGTACAGCTTTGGCAAGTTTCCAATAAAAATAGTGATTAAACATTGGTTGACGTCATCCTGTCAGAAAAAAAATTACACCACTTTTAGACAAAGACAGAAACTAAAACATGCATGAACTTCTGAAGTATGTTGAACATACGTTGTATTTGCTATGTCGAAAAGACGAGGCCAGGATAAAACCAGTGATACAACTTTCATTATTCTTTATTGTTATACAGTTTGATGGACCTCAATTTGATAACCTCCATATTACCGGGAACGGCCACGGAATGGAACATTATGGCAATTGTAAGTATATTAAGGTATGTTTTTCTGTCGTGGAATGGTGGTCGGCTGCCATGTTTTGCCTATTCAATCAGATGATACTGGTCGACCAATCCTGGTTGAATATGCAAAATGTGGTCGCTGATTACCATTCCGGCTGTTCTGGAGCAGTAAACATACATTAATCTAAACATAATTGCTTCTAATTTGCATTATGCCATTATCTAATTACACATTGTAGAAGTCCCCACTTCATATCACCGCGCCATGACCCGAGTACCATGCTAACTGCAGGAACTCCACGCAATTCACCACACTGGTCCCAAAGGTGGACACTTACAAGTTCGCACTCCTGCTAAGAACAATCGTGGCATGGAACAACCTGCCAGTTAATGTTGTCCTCACTGAGTCAGTGGAGGCGTTCCGCCACCAACTCTAGCAGACAGGGCTGTGATGACCACACTACAAGACAATATACTGAGAAGGAAAAAAATTAAAAAGCACATAGAGCACATGTACACAGAGCAAAGTACATGACCTGTCACAGGGTCATCTCGGCGCAATATCCTTGCAGAACTTTGCCGAATACGTATCCAGATATACCAAGTAACATCATCAAATGCCGTGATATGGAGCACCCACTGAACCTTATTCACCGTTCTACCCCATTCTGTGACAATAGAGTGCTGAACCATTGATTGAAAGGACCAGGGGTTGAGTCCACCTGCTGTCATTTCGAAACTTAGGCAACTCATCCCACTTTGTTCGTGTCTTTCGGATGAAACACTAAAGTCAAGTCATTGGTCCCATCTGTGCCAGGGGAAGTCAAATACCCAACACAGGAAAAAAACTCACAGAGCCGGTGGTCTCAATCTCGTGATCAGCTGTTTAGAGAACAAGAGTTGATGAATCATGAAAAAGCAGGGTATCCATCAAGTTTGCAAAGTAAATTTTACACATTGGTTGACTGCATCTCTCGGAAAAACAACTGACACCAAGAATCATAGACACTGGGCAATTTCACTGGGATGTTTCGGCCCATAATGAGTTTGGCCCATGGGCTGAACCAACTAACATTATGATCGGTGAACTGTGAAGTGTTTTTGCTTGCATGGGCCAAACCATGCGTGTATGCATCTGGTGCCAGTGGGCTCTGTGGGCCGAAATGATTTTAATTGGGAAATCCTGCTCGATGGCATGGCTGATTGATAATTTTATTTTCACTCTGTAACATTATAGTTATACACTATTTTTGATGGCCGAGCCATTCATGCATCATTTACATATCAATCATACAACAGATATTTACATTTGTACATAGGATTAATAAAAAAATATTACATAAAATAAAATAGATAAAAGCAGAGAATATTTTAAATGGTGGTGTAGGACTCAAATATTCATGTAGTGACTTCTTGAAGATTGCAACAGACTGGCTGTTTTAAATGTCCTCTGGTAACCTATTCTGTAACTACAAACTGGACACACTGAATCTGTGTTAATAATAAGCAGTTCTGGCTTTAGGTGGTTTTGGCTGTAAGGCATTTCTGGTATCATAGGAGTGACTACTAGATGTAAACATTTCACACAAATTATTAATACATTTATACATAAAAACACATTTATGAAAATCTTTATTGTAATGATAGCCAGCCTAGCTCTTTGAACATAGCATTTCTGTTTGATCGAGGACTAGACCCAGATATGAATCTAGGCTTATCTAGCAGCTCTAGGCTGTAGTTTCTTGAGTCTGGATTTGCTTGTTATTGAGGCTGAATCATAGACTACATCTCTGTAATTGATGTGGGGTTGAACTATTGCATTATATCAATGCTTAAGAGTGTGAATTGGTACTATTTTACGAAGAGATCTTAGGATTCCTATCTTGGCTGAGATTTTTGGAATCATGTTATTAATGTGGTCGTCCCATTTGAGGTTTGAGTCTTTATATATACCAAGGTACTTGGCTACAGACACATGTTTGAGTGGTTCATTATTGATATGAATTCTAACATCAGCCATCTTGGCAATGGATTGATGGGTGCCAGTTAGCATAAATTCGCATTTCTGTACATTAAGACTAAATCTGAAAATCAAAATACTGTTTGACTTTACACAGATCACTGTTAACGTTGAATTCTAATTCAGCTGAACACTCAGGTTTTGTAGCGGAGCCAATTTCCGTATTGTTTGCAAACATGTTTATATCGCAAGATTTAGTAGCAGTGGGTAGATCATTCAGGAAGAGCAGAAACAAAACAGGGCCCAAGATTGACCCTTGACAGGCATGGGATCGGAGAGATGGCCATCCACTGAAACTGACTGTGACCTACGAATGAGGTAGCTCCAAAACCACTGATGCTCTATGCCAGTAACCCCCAAATCCTTTAAGTTTAGCCAGCAGAATACCAGTGTCTATGGTGTCAAAGGCCTTCATGAGATAAATGAACACTACTGTTATTACAACTATGAACAAAACGTTCATGTAGTTTAGACAAGATGAGTAAAATAGAAATAGGCCTGTAGTCATTAGTTTCCATTGATGGACCCGATTTGTAAAGTGGCAACACCTTTGCTTGCTTCCATTCTGTGATAAACTTTCCAGATTTCAGAAAGAGATTTAGAATGAATGCTAATGGTTGTGATATGACTGGTGCTGCTGCTCATAGGAGTCTGCCAGGCAGTCTGTCCAGATCAACAGATTTATTTTCAGGAATGTTCCTTAACTGTTTCGCAATAAAATCAGGCGTGACAGTGGGGAAAGTAAAAGCTCTTGTGACAAAACGCGTTAGCCGATATTCCTAAGCACACACGGTGCAACAACACAACACCAGATTAATTGAAAACTGCCACAATTTCTTTCTGACATTTATTAACAACTACCAAATTTCAGGCATGAGTTAATTTCAATTGTTAATTGAATTAGCTTAATTAAGTTAATTCAATTAATTAACTTTTTTTCAGAAAGGCTAATTTAATTAATTATCTTTACCAAAAGGGTTTAATTGAAGTGGCTAGCACTTTAGACCCGTAAGTACAACTGTACAGCTATTGGTCTGGCACTCTTTCCGCTTTGTATGTGCAGTGAGTTTGTGCACTTATACTCAGCGACATATAATGTGCGCGTGCAGACAGTCAACAAATCATTAATAAATCAGGTGCTGTGCACCGGAATATTATCTGATATGCTCAAATTTGATAAAGTAATGATACATCATTACTTGAAAAGTATAGCTAGGATAGGTCTCTTCTCTTCTTCAACAAGCTCAAAAGTATTAGACATATTTAGTTTAGGCAGGTATATCTTCATACTTCAATGACTGACAATGAGTATGTTTTTTATATATAACTGCGCTTGAAAGTATATATATAATTTACAACAATGATGTTCTAATATAGCAATACATGTACGCCTCAACCTTTCGAAGACCAAGACATAGGCCTTATTATCGCCTATGTGAGATTGACAAATTCCCAATTAACTCTCAATTAAGTGTTCATTTAACAGTTCATATTACTGGAGAGTTCATACCCAGTTTATTCAGGTATTTCCAGAAGGCATGCAGTCATTATTCCAGTCATTAGCATGAAAGAGATCAGGTTCAAGCATGTGTGAATGGGAGGGAGAACATCACAGAGCACAAATGCACTGTACCAACTGGGGTGGGCTGGTCATGATTCAGGCATCTGTGAATTGGAGGAAAGGTCTAGACAATAGTCGAATATCCTCTGCCATGTCCTGGTAGGGTGATAAGGTGATGGCTAATCCTGGCTTCTGCAAATCTCTATTTAAAGTACACATTTCGGGCTGGCCACTTGCAGCCAAGTGGACCTGGCTACGCCTATGGCTATGGCCTATGTCGTTGGTAACTTCCAACGCTTCACTTGTCGTTCACTCCGTGCGTCTTACAGAGCTGGTGATATTGACCTCTGAACTCACTACTACCCCTCAATTTAGCTGTGATCAGCTGTTCATGGAGTATCTCACCAAGCATCGTGCAAGCAAGTGTCCCACTACCACTGGCACTGACAGTGTGTACCGGACGATATTAGGGATATATTACAAATAAATACAGGATCTAAATCCATACCGTCATCTAGATCACGTAACGCATCAAATTCATCTTCAAAAAGATATTCGAATTCTTCCTCCATAACTTTATGTCACTGGAGTTCGCAAATAACTCAAACTACAACATGCCAGCGTAGAACCTCAGACCACAACAAGCAGTTCCCGCGAAATTATTAGAATATGTCCCATCTGTCCCCTTAAAGTAATCGTACTTTTGTTATTTTTTGCAACATATCGTTGTGTGTATTTTACTAAGTAAATACATTTATTGATTATAAATTTATACAATTCACGTAAGACGCATTTCATAGTTGTTTTAAAATATGGATTCTTTGATTTTTTTGTATTTGATTGATGGGATTCTCTGTGTTCAAATGGTTTCGCCCACCGTGCGGCGCCACTTTTGTTACAAAAGCGCAACTGGAGTTGATTATAATTTTCTAGACTACGTTCGACAGTAAAGAAATATCCCTTCTGAGACCCTTCTAAGTATAGAATACGTCATATACCTATGCTATCGTAAACTGGCCTTAGTAAAACACACTGATAAAACACTCTGTAACAATATATAATATTAAGCGCTCCCTATTAAGTGAAATAAGAAGCGGCTCCCGGCGTTGTTCTGTTTCCGCTAATAAAGTAGTAGCGCGTTTGCCCGTAGCTAAATGTGTTTGACGTGAGTTCGTACATTATGAGGCACGTCTCAGGCACATAGATATAACTTCTAGTCACACGGTGGCAACAGGGAACAGTCGAACTAGTGCCTCTCGAGACTGACAATCTCGATATTGTGCTGCGTCGAACTGTTAGTGCCCTGGCAGTGCTACCGCTCGATCTAAGCGCGCCATGTGCCGTGCCCCGTGGGCCTTTCCATTGCCAATGGCATTGGCAATGACATTAGCTTTGAGACTGACCGAGTTTAACGGTGAGTGTCCGTGTTTAGACGCGCAACTGAAAGTGGGATGGTACTCTGTTTTGACTATTTCTACTGCAGGCTAGATGCAGTGTAGTGTTATTTCTGTGTGTGCTGCTATGAACCGTTGACGTAGTGTGGCTCAAGTCAAGTTCGTGAAAACGCTATACGCACTGACGCTAAAAATAGGTATAGCACACCAAAACGTTCAAAATCCTGCTTTACCTGTCAGGGTTAATCCTCCAGCACCACTTAACACCACTTAACACCAGGTGCGATGCTGATGAATAGAAACTGTTCAAACACATGTGGCAGAATTAAACTATTGTTGCAAAGTTAAACACTCAAACTGATGAATATCAGCGTTCATTATTCCTGCACACCATTGGTCCAGAATCGCCGACACTGTATAATGGTATGTACTTTCCTGATCCGCATACACTGGATGTCATTGCTGGTTTCGATGCTCATTTTGTGGGAACGACTAATGAGACATATGAGCGCTTGTAGTGGCCATCTTCTGTCTCGTGAGACAATGCCTTTGTTTGCTGCATCATGTCGGTTGATTGCGAGCATGACGCCTCGCACCAGGGCGTTTTTTATTGAATTTTCACTGGGGGGGCAATGTCCTAAAAGGGCACTCCAAATGGTTAAAAAGGGCACCTTACGCATTATTAATGATTATTTACATAACCCTTAGTAATGTATGAAACCTATATATATATATATATATATATATATATATATATATATATATATATATATATATATATATATATATATATATATATATATATATATATGTATATATATATATATATATATATATATATATATATATAACATATATATGTATATATATATATATATATATATATATATATATATATATATATATATATATATATATATATATATATATATATATATATATATATTGTATATTTTTATCCATATGGTTGCACACTGACGACTGCATCTCGGTATAAAATTAATGTTACACTAATATCCCAGAATTTTTTTATTACAAAAACATGCAGTAGTTAGAGAAACATGACACGTCTCTAGCAACTTGCAAGTCAGTACGTTTGACAGTCGTCTCAATTTCACTAGACGAGCCCCGTTTTGCGGGTGAATTTTCTAACGAATTCACTCTGCCCGTAGATATCCCAATCTGGAGCTCCGCATCTTCTGGCCTTCTCCAGGAATTTGACGACAGCGGGTCGAGGGTCAAAGTAGGCGGTGCCCACACCATTCAGTGCCACCATGAGGCGGGCGTTTCTCGTGTCCTCACCCATGCTGGTGCGGTGATTGTTCTTTCCGGGAATGGTCAATCCCTCATCAATCTCAACTTCTTGACGGCAGCGCCAGTCACAGTGAGAAGATCGCTGATGAACAAATTACTCCTTTGCAACTTCTTTTGGAGTGTTTCAAATATCTCCAGGATGTCGCCCACCAGTGAGGTTATCCACTTCTGTTGGTGGTTCCAAATTCTCAGAAACCCTTTGGCTTCAGCCTTCTCCTTTCTGTCGCTGGTACTTTCAGGTGCTTGCATCTGTTCCCACACCTTAATGCAGTCTGGTAGCACAGCATCCACCAGCTGCAGCTTGTGCTGGGCAAACCTGACATCGTGGTGCCGGGGGAACTGTTTGACATTCCCGGCTTGCGCTAACAACATCTTCATCCTTCTCGGCGTCCGGAAGAATCGTACGAGCCCCAGTAGATTAGACTTCCAGATGCCCAGCTCCGGTATGGTGCTGACGACCGACTCAATGGCTAAGTCCGACCGGTGAGCAGCACACCAGAAAGTTGCCAGACCTCTCTGCACTTGGTCAGCAAGCAAACGCCATAACCCACCATGTCTGCCAGTGTTTGCCGATTCGCCGTCAGAGGTGACACCGACGAGCTTCGTGTCTTTACCTCCGGTCAGAACCAAAGCTTTGTTCACCGCTTCCAGTAGTCCAGGGGCGCCGTTCGTCTCTGGCGAATGCATGACGACGAACACACACGTTACGCTACCATCACTGTTAGCCATCCGTCCACTTACAAACTTGTAGTCCAACATTTGCCTGTCACAGCTGCCATCAATCTGCACACTGAAGACTGTGCATCGGTTGAACATTTGAGACAGACACACTTTCTCTAGTTCGTATATGACATCCAGCATCTGCTTATAGTAGTTTGGGTCCCGGATCATGGCTGCTTGATGAACTGGCTATCGGGCGAGAACACGACGAAGGCAGTATCTCTGTGACTGGTGGTACACTTTTATCTTTGGGAGTGTCATCAGATGTGATGGCAGTGAACGGATCATGGCTGCTTGATGAACTGGTACTCGAGCGAGAGCACGACGAAGGCAGAATCTCTATGACTGGTGGTACACCTTTGTCTTTGGGAGTGTCATCAGGTGTGATGGCAGCGGACGGATCATAGTTCCCTGGCGGCATTGTGGGTATTTCTGGCAATGAGTCATTGAGGCTGCGTCGAAAAATTGTGTCTAGGCGTTGACATTTTGCGGCAGATTTCTGTAGCTCTTCTTGTTTTCGTTTTGCATTTCTGTCTCTGTTAGGCATGACTGGCAGGATATCGACCTGGACAAGTTAGATGGTTAAATGTAATAACTAACTCAGGAAAAGCCTCTCTATTTGAAACACTTTCATAGTGGAATTACAATGCGAGCGGCGACATGCTCTAGACTCTAGACATAAATATACTGAAGATATAGGCATAAGGCAGAAAAGAGAGTAATACAAAACATGCATACCACGTCTATCAATCAAATGGTTGGCTAAGTACATAACAAATAAAAATATAGAAAATACGTACTTCCAAAACTGACATGTGCAAATGTTGATTACATTTTTTATGTTAATATGTGGACCACCAACTTTTGAGTAACAATTTTCCAAAGGTGAAGTCCCTGCTGACCGCCAACTTTCCATCTCACATATAGACCACTATCAACTACTCATACATTTTAAAATTTATTTGTTTGGTATGTATACAATATGCTTCTTTGAGTTACCATGCTTAAAATTTCGATTTCTCAAAGATGCGGAGAATGAATTGGCTAGGTTACTGCCTCAATAAAAATCTACCCTGACAGGTTTATGGCTGTTGTGATGTTTGTATCATCTTACCTACAAGAGGGATCATTATTAAATGTGATTATTTTGTGATATTGTTAAACGTTTCCAATTGCTTTCTTGGACACTACACACACTTTGCCAGGTTTATTTATTGCTTGAAAAAAAAACAGCCGACTGAAAGGTTGTTGATACATCGTTAATCCCCGCCCGCTCGCTCTCGACCAGTGGTAATAGCGAATGGGCGTGGTTTAGTCTCGCCTGGTACGTTTCGCAATTTCGCGGCCAGGACACCGGTTTATGTTAACAGCTATTTCAACATCACTGTAAAGAACTGGATTGCACGCGGCTCAATCGTGTAAAATGTGATGGCGGGTCTTGTTGAATTATACACAATTTAAACAAACAGTAACATGCAGGTACACATATTTACATATACATAATCATTAGTAACTCCCATACACAAAAAGAGCCATAAATCTGACCCAGCTAACTACAGACCCATATCACTAACCTGCATCCTCTGTAAAGTAATGGAACATATAATCCTAAGCAACATGTGGAAACACCTGCACAAGCATAACATCATTCTCCACTTCCAACACGGATTCCGGTCGGGACTGTCTTGTGAATCTCAACTCATTGAGACAGTCCACGACTGGATGACTGCTATGGACAACAAGACCCAAATTGACGCAATCCTGCTTGACTTTGCTAAAGCCTTCGACAAAGTGCCTCACCTACGTCTTCTATCAAAATTGACCTCCTACGGAATCACTGGAAACACTCAAAATTGGATCAAATCTTTTCTATCCAACCGCAAACAGAGAGTCTCAGTTAACGGTGTCCTGTCGGACATCACAGATGTCACATCTGGTGTCCCACAGGGTTCAGTTCTAGGACCTGTCCTCTTCTTACTCTACATAAATGACATAAATGGGAACATCAAATCTCCTATACGCCTTTTTGCAGATGATAGTATTATATATCGTAAAATTTCTTCCAAAAACGACCACGAAATTCTCCAAACTGACCTAAACCAACTCCAAACATGGTCAGACAAATGGCAAATGGAATTTAATGTATCTAAATGCGTCCACCTTCCAATAACAAACAAAACTAAACCCAGCACACACAAGTACTCGCTTTCTGGCCAGCCATTATCCACCGTATCCAGCCACTCATACCTCGGAGTTAAATTGGATTCCAAATTAACCTGGACAAATCACGTCACTGACATAACTTCAAAATCTTCGAAATGTTTAGGCATGATTAAACGAACTCTTGGCCCATGTAAACCCGAAGTTAAACAAACAGCCTACAACATGCTAATCCGGCCAAAACTTGAGTACTCTTCACCCATATGGAATCCCCACACCTTTTCACAAATTAAAAGCCTTGAAAGAGTGCAACACTCTGCTGCCAGATTTGTTAAAAATGACTACAGACGAAACACAAATCCAGCAGATCTAATTACTGCCCTTGGATGGCCAACCCTCGAACGAAGGCGCATTATCAAACAAGCCACTACCTTCTACAAAATTCTAAACAACATTATTGAGATCACCCCCCCTTCAGGTCTACTAACTCGCTCTCGAACCCGTGGACAATACATAGCCCCCAAGTGTCGTATAAATGCAATGGTCTTTTCATTTTATCCCAGAGCCATTCGCATATGGAATATGATTCCATCAAAAATTACCAACATAAAAAACCCAAAATCATTTCAAGAAGCTATTATGGGACTCCCTTTCACCACACCTCCTCACCTAAACTGCCTTTAAAACACAGTGCTCAGCGTAAATTTATCCAGGGTGTGGGTATGGAGACTGTCTATGTGTGCATGTGGCAAGGCAGCGACAGTGTCCATACACACAACCAACCTATTAAAAAATTTCGTTAAACATCCTATACATAAAATAAATAAAACTATCAAATAAAAACCATTTCAGCAACATTAATGATGAATGTACCACCCACAGCGCATGCGCACAGTCCACCACAAACTCCTGCGTTAGCCCAAGTTTGGGCTGTTTGGAGTAAACCACTTGAGACTTGAGCTATTCTAGCACCGGAACACTGACGTCATAAGTAAACACTTCTATGGCTATTGTATGGCTATGCCAAAGCACGTTTTCAGTTCTTTGCATGAACTGTATGAAGAAGCCATTCGGCAATACGTCACTGTTATTGCTATATGATGTTATTACATTCCTCACTTCCTGTCGCATGCATTAACATAAACACACCATAACTCGGGTACTACTGCCTATGTCCATGATATTGCCATTATTCTTCGACTTTCGAGTGGAAAGTAAACCTCACCATTCGAGACGCATCGAACATGAAAATGGTAACATGAAAATAGTAACCTGGCATCTAGTTATGGAACAGGAAATATAAAGCCTTTTTTGAAAATGTAAGATTCCCTCTGAGCCATATCAATAAATTTATCTTTTGTAGACATATTGCCCTTCTTTAACTTTGGTACTTTCTTGATTTTGCCACCAATGAAAATTAACTAAATCACACTAACAAAAAGAATAAAAATTTTTACCTACATTAATACAAGGGGCTGGTTAAGGAGAATGGGGGCACGCATTGGGGGGGCAAGTTGGTTTGACTGGGGGGGCAAATGAAAGGGCTGGGGGGGCATTGCCCCCCCCCACTTTGTATGTTAAAAAACGCCCTGCCTCGCACGCTTGGTCTCCTGGTGAATTTGGTATGCTTTGATGTCTATAGCAGAACCGCCAGTAAGACTGGTTCACCAGGTAGGTCGTTCTTCGGCACCTGTTTGCCAGTGCATAGGATCGATGCCATAATCTTTCAGGTCTCTTTTTATGATATCTTTATATCTCAATTTGGGTCAGCCAGCTGGTCGTTTGCCTCCAGTTAACTCCCCATACATAATTTGTTTAGGAAGGCGGTCAGTGGGCATACGGTGTACGTGAACAAGCCAACGTAGCTGTCTCTATTTTATAATGCTGCTTAGTGGAGTTGAGTTGCATCGTTGTAGGATTTCCAGGTTGGTAATTTTGTCTTGCCATTTCACACCAATGATAGTACATAGGCAGCGTAGGTGGAAATTGTTTAATTTCAGTTCCTGTTTACGATAGGTAGTCCAGGTATCTGCACCATACAAAAGGATGCTGAGCACGCATGCATGATACACTTTCAGTTTGGCATGTAGTTTCAGGCTCTTGTTGAACCAAACTCTTTTTGAGAGTCTTCCAAATGTTGGACATGATGGAGCCTAAGCATGAGAAGGTCTCCATGGTTTCGAAAGAAGTTCTCCACGGTTTCGAAGAAGTTCTCCACGGTTTCAAAAAAGTTATTCACGGTTCCGAAAGAAGTTCTCCACAGTTTCGAAGAAGTTCTCCACGGTTTCGAATAAGTTTTCCACGGTTTTGAAGAAGTTCTCCATGGTTTCAAAGAAGTTCTCCGCAGTTTCGAAGAAGTTCTCCACGGTTTCGAAAACTGTGGAGAACTATGAGCCCTACGTGTTCAACAACTGCAACCAAGGTGGTACTGAATCTGTTGAAGATTACGTTGCAGCACTACGCACCCTATCAAAAGCTTGCAACTTTTGTGACTGCATGCGAGACAGACAGTTTCAAGGAAACGTCTGATTCTTACTTCATACATCGACCTCTGTCAGTGTGCTCAGGCCGCGTCATCTGAACTACGTTCTATTGGAGATAAAGCCACTGTACATACTGTTACCAGTCATTCACCTGGGGGAAAGCTAGAACGGGAAACCCACACAAAGGATACATGGGGACGTACACCACGGAGGATCGCGGAAAGGAACAATCACGACGAGACTTTGGGTCTTTGTTGCAAAGTTAACTACGCAAACTGGTGCATATCAGCGTGCATTATTCCTGCACACCATTGGTCCAGAAGCGCTGACACTGTATAAGAGCATGTGCTTTCCTGATCCGCATACACTGAATTGTGCCATTGCTGGTTTCGATGCTCATTTTGTGGGACTGACTAATGAGACATATGAGCGCTACGTGTTCAACAACCGCAACCAAGGTGCTACCGAATCTGTTGAAGATTACGTTGCTGCACTACGCACCCTATCAAAGGCTTGCAACTTTTGTGACTGCATGCGAGACAGTCTACTGAGAGACCGCATCGTGCTTGGCATTACTGACAATGCCACAAGCAAACGTCCGCTTCAAGAGTCGGCTCAGACTATTACTTCGTGCATCGACCTCTGTCGATGGGTTCAGGCCGCGTCATCTCAAATACGTTCTGTTGGAGATGACGAAGCCACTGCACATGCTGTTACCAGTCATTCACCTGGGGGGGAAGCCAGAACCGAAAACCCTCACAAAGGCTTCACGGGGACGTACACCACGGAGGATCGCGTAAAGCAACACTCACGACAAGACCTTGGGTCAGCGAGGCTGTGCAAGAAAATGTAAATTCTGCAATAGAACACATGTAATGAAAAAGGAACTATGTCCTGCATACGGTAAAATTTGTGATGCATGCAAGGGCCGCAATCGTTTCCGAGGCTCCACACAATGCTCCAGGACTGTACATAGTGTACAGGATGGCTCTGACTCCGACAGCTCGTGTACTAATTATGGGGACATCAGCTCAGTAACTGCTGATGTGCACACACTCAGCTCGGATAATAATGGTCCCATCTTCTGCCACATGCTGGTCAGAAAGCAGTCTGTGGAGATGCAAGTTGACTGTGGCTCAACTGTCAACATACTACCCAAGAAATATGTGGAGGATAAGGATATCTGTCAAGAATCCGCCACTCTCAAGATGTGGAACAATGTGAAGACCGAAGCTTTTGGCAAGTACCGTGCTAAAACTGTGAATCCTGCTACTGAAGACAAGTTCAACGTGGACTATGTCATAGTGGATGATGACGAACTGACTCCATTACTCAGTCGTAAGGCTGATGAACGCATGAAGTCAATTATGAAAATTTTGAAATGGTATATGCAGTATCTGAATCTAGCACTACTAGTACTGTTAGTGTTAAAGACTATCCTGACGTGTTTGATGGTAAAATTGGACCCCTCCCTAATGGCAAAATTCATCAAATGATGAACCGGTTATAAGACCACCTCGTACCCTACCAGAATCACTGACCAGTTCCGCGAAAGATGAGCTAGACCGACTAGAACACACTGGTTTTATAGTCGAGGTGGATCAACCCACTGAATTGGTGAACCAAATGTGGTAAAAAAGCGTTCAGGGGCTGTAAGTATGTGACCTGCAGCAAGGCTATCTACACTGCGAACTGGATGAAGAATCAAGCCTGCTAGCCACTTTCGCAATACCGTTTGGACGTTATCGTTGGCATCGATTACCTTTCGGCTTGAAAGTCAGCAGTGGAATCTTCCTGAAGCGTCTGCAACAAGCACTGGAAGGGCTGGATAATGTGCACTGTGTTGCTGATTATATCATAATCCATGGGACTGATGAGTCTGATATCTGTATCAAGCTCCAGAGGCTACTCCAAAGATGTATAGAGCATGGTATCAAACTTAACCTTGAGAAGTGTCGCTTCAATGTCGATGAGATTCCGTTCCTAGGCTGTGTGGTCACAGCTGATGGTCTGAAACCTGACCCGTCCAAGGTCGAAGCTGTTCTGAAAATGGAGACCTGATGACAGGGAAGCTGTAGAGTGACTAAGAGGCACAGCCACCTACCTGGCCAGATATGTACCTAAGCTGACTGGTGTCTACCGTCCCATTGCTGCTCTAGCTCAGCATGATGTTGACTGGATGTGGAGTGATGCACAGGAGCAAGCCTTCACAAGACTCAAACAACTCATGGCTGAGGCACCCACTCTGGATTACTTTGACCTGAGTAAGCAACTGGTCATTCAGTGTGATGCTAGCAACTATGGCCTGGGAAGTGCTCTGCTCCAGGATGGCAGACCAATCGCCTATGCCAGTCGTGCTTTGACTGACATGGAGACCAAGTTTGCCAATATAGAGAAAGAGATGCAGGCAGTCGTCTTTGCTCTTGAGAAGTGGCATCAGTTTACCTATGGTCGTCCCATCCTCGTCTACAGTGATCACAAGCCACTTGAAGCTATAACCAAGAAACCTCTAGACAGAGCACCCAAGTTTCTACAAGGCATGCTGCTACGTGCTCCAGTATACGACATTGATGGCAAGTACTTGGAAGGCAAGAAGATGTATCTTGCTGACACCCTGTCACGTGCCTTCCTACCACCCTGTCACGTGCCTTCCTACCTGCTGGAAAGAAACAACCTACCACTGAATTCGAAGCGATCCACGCTGTGAACTATCTACCCATGAGAGAGGATGCTGTTCAAAACATTCGTAATGCAACTGAGCAAGACTCCACGCTACAAGTGCTGAAAGCTGTCATACAACATGGCTGGCCCGATAAGTCAATGTTCCGTCACCTGCTGTACCCTACTACAACTTCTGAGATGATTCGCAGATGGCTTGGTGTTCCAGGGTGAAAGGCTCGTGATCCCGCACACCATGAGGTCACAGATCAAGAAGGACATTCACCTAGGCCATGTTAGCATTGAATGATGTTTAAGAAGAGGAAGAGAGTAAGTGTACTGGCCTGACATGAACGGAGAAATTAAAAAATATATCCAAACCTGTCGTGAGTTGGAATGTTCTCAGACCAAGGAAACTCTAATGAGCCATGAGGTGCCTGATCGACCATGGCAGAAGGTCAGTGTCGACCTGTTCTCTATCACGAAAAGAATTACCGTGTCACCAGTGACTATAGATCAAACTTTTTGGGAGATTGGTTGCCTTGCAACCACCGAATCGAAGGCAGTAATTACAAAACTCAAAGCTCACTTTGCTAGGATGGAGATTCCCGGTCCCCAGCTGGTATCAGATGAGTTTGCAAATTTCAGTAGGGCATGGTGTTGTTTCGTTTTGCACTGTTGTTTCGTTTTTTCACAAACAGCACCCCCCGTTTAAGATAATTTTGTTTAACTGTAACATGTTCAGAAATTAACCCTGAAACCCCCAAATCCCTGGCTGATTGTGTGCGCTCGAACCCCCCTTTTTCAAAACCCCGAGAACCGGCCTGCTCTGATAAACGATATCGAAAGCGAACAATTTATAAGACCAAAACCCTATAATGGCCACCACCAGATGACACCGCTGAAACATGAATTCCTGTAAAGCTGCCCTCTACCGGATAACACTGATATATTTCTCAGATAGAAAATAAACGCTCTGAACGTGACACATCCGTTGACCAACATGAAGTTAGTCCCATCACTAGGAGCTGGGAAAATATGGAAGGCAATGAAGATTGACTGTGTTGTGTCTTGCTAAACCACTGAATGTCTGGCTCACGCACAGGATAGAGGAAGGCATAAACTTATCGGGTGTAACCAGGCTGACGTTTGATCTCAACTGACTAGAGACAGTGTGAGAGAGGCCTTGGGGCAGTAGGTGACAGTATGGTATTAATTTTTCCATCGAAACCGATACCAAGAGTGATTAATTCTTGTTGTTACCGACCTGCAGTGCTGTTTTTTGAAAAAATATGAAACGTGAAAAATACTCCTTTCAATTGTTGCCCAAAAAGTGGATTATGTTTTTGTGCACAAGGGATCATTCTATCACTGACACATGCACATACAACATACTAGAAATTTGAGCAAGTGCATCGTCTGTAAATGTGCCATTTTCCATGATCCTAAAGTATTTTTTAGGGTGCAAGAATTCCTCGAAAAGTGGTAAGCTCTCAAAAGATGCTGACACATTTACCACGAATTAGACAATAATCTGTCTACAGCAGCCTCACAAGAAACTGTCAGTAGATGGTGTGTGATGCAGAATACAGTCTGATAAAGTACTATATTAATAATGACCGTTGACATTGTGTGATGACAACATTGACATGGACCACGTTGTTGTATAATGGGTATCATTGGCCATATCCTTGAAGCTAGTTTATGTTCTGCAAACATGTCTAAACACATTTAATCACAATACTTAACTCCTGTATCAGTATCTCAGAATTTAATAATATTTATAATGATAAAATTTTCTCCCTAACAACGTGATGCATGTGCAAAGTTGGAGACAAGACAAAGGCTGGATGGGGCATTTAAATTTATTGGTGTATGAATATAAAAATACACAAGTTCCACGTGTAAGGGTTGACACTGAGTAGCACGGAGCAGACCATTTGCGTGCTTGTACCAGTCGGCTAAATGACACAATCAATAGATGCCAGCTATGACACACTCGAAGTGAACCCAAGTAATGGCATTCTGACGGCCAGCAGAAGATTGTTTGACAAGATAGCATGCCAATATAACAGCTTTCCCGTTGACAATATCTGAAACATTTCCTTTGTTTACGGCTAAAAACAATGTTAATTAGCTATGCAAAGAATCTCTGACATGATTAATTTTATTACACATTGTGCATGTCTAAGTGCAGGCAAATATATTATCACTGTACACAACAAGAACGCAATAAAATGTCACATTATACTTTGATAATGTTTTTTTGTTGCAATATGCTATGTTAATGGATGAATATAGACATTATACTCATCATCTACAGAGATCTGTCCAGTTCTGCTGTGGCAGTGTCTCCAACCAATAAATTTGTTTCCATTCCAAAATGCAATTTGAAATCGTTGGTTTTTGCGAACAATATGGTTACAAGTTCTTTTCAAAAGATGTATGTTTTATAGACATTTTGCCAAAAGAGCGAAGATCAGAAGCCAAGAACCATGCATGTGTAAATGTCTTTCTGGGACAATTTGGATGAATGACTTGGCACATAGAGTACACAGAACACTACTTATAATTTAAACACAAATATATACAGCGACTACACAAGAAAAAATTAGATGTACCAAGTGTCTACATGTCGACAGGACATTCTGAGGTAATAGTAACATCAATATATTTGATTCTTTGACATATCACATTCAGTGTGTTCTAGCGTTCACAAAAGCACATATGTCCAGCTTATGTATTTAAATACTCCAGAATTCTTCAGTAATGTCTTCAGAAGAAATACTCCACTATCAAGTAAGAATAAATTACACCATGCAGGCACACATTTGCCAGAATTAACTCGACATTATAGCAAATATACAGGCACACTAACAACATCAAATAAGAACATTTACTACCTGGTAGCTTAGGAACATTTTGGCATCTTATCTTGCCATGTCATGTGCTAGCAAATGACCTATAAACCATTTGTCCCATCTGCTGAGAATACAACAAACCAAATTTTAATTACCTCTATAAAAACTTTACTAAACTGACAGATAATGAGTAAATGACAGGTTTGGTTTATCTGAAATATGAGCTTACAATGAGGGAGAAATTATAGGCTTCAGTGGTGAAATGACCCAACTATTAACCCATGCGAAGCTAACAGCCCTATTTCTTCCTTGGTCATACCCAAAATCAGGGATGAGAATGCCACCAGCCTACAAGCTTTCCATTGCTTGACCTCTTCCATAGATGGGCTTTAATACATGCACTGTACAGAGTGGGACTCCTTTAATATAGCTATAATTATGCACAATGCATATAGCTCCACAGAACTATGCCTACATAGAAGTACATACTGTAGCTATGTATATACAGCTACATGGTGTACACAGCTACACAGTATACAGATTGTAAGCAGCCAGCTGACTACATGAAAGGAAAGCTAAAGGAGTGATGAAAGAGACAGCTGTTTGCTGGGCAAGTCTAGATACACAGCAGATGAGTTGAATGGAATGAAAGCTGCAGTCGGATGGAATGTTTAGAAACTCAACATCTTAGGCAACATGAGTCCACAGCACCACGGCCACCAAGGATGCTGTGTAGGACGTAGATAGCCCCATCTCCACACACAGTTTGGAGATGTGTTGACCACACAGTTTGCTGATGTGTTGACCACACACGGTTTGGAGGTGTGTTGACCAAACACAATTTGGAGATGTGTTGACCATACAACCTGGAAATGGGTTGACCACACAGTTTAAACATGTGTTGACGACAATAGTTTGGAGATGCGTTGACCACACACAGTTTGGAGATGTGTTGACCACACAGTTTGAAGATGTGTTGACCACACAAAAGTTTGGAGCCATATGGACCACAAATTCTGGAGGCAAATGAAACTCAGGCAACCACACCTATATTGTAGATCCCCCAACACAGGCAAGCACACATAAATTGTAAAAAAAAAAACAGGCAACTACATACTGTAGACCAAAAAAACTGCCAACCATTCTAACATTCGTAGACCCCAAACAAAGGAACCCACCTGCCCACACATACATTTACAATTGTGTAAACTGTAGCCCCCAAAACAGTCTCCCAATCACACATACATCCTAGATCTCAAACACTGGCACCTACCCACACATACATTCTAGATTCCAGACACAAAGTTGAATAAAAACTTACCCATTTCCTACATTATTGCATCAAAATGTTTACCGCACAATTCTGATACCTACGTGCTATCGTCCAGACATAACATAACAAATATTATTTAATAAAATCTTGCCATATTTCTGCCATTTCGTTACATACTTAAACCAACATCTGCTGCAGCTGTTTAGGTCTGTGCCTTAACAAAACATTATCTCTCATGGTAACAAACATCGTCTCCCATGGTAACAAAGGCTTATTTAAAGCACATCCTCCAAAAGTGCAATGACTAGCTTGCTGCCATTACGTCGAGGTACTCGTGTAACACAGCTATCAATGCAACACACCTGCTGAATACACACGTGCTATTACACACCTACAGAACACACATCTGATACAGAGAGCAACAATGCTATGATGGATGTACAAAGCAAGTGTTAGCGAAAGTTAATGAAGACAGAGGTTTTTGTAGGAACCTTGTTCTATGGTCTGACTCGATCTCGTGCATTATGATACCCCCTAAAGCCTGCCACAACTGGCGAATAACAACTTGCACAGAAACGGGGATCGAGACACCAATGGCTCCCTCCAATGCACAGCAAGTGATGTTGTTACTGAACTCGATTGTGGACACAGTGAACTAGAATGACTTCACATACAATGTGCACCACTAGGTTTAAAACAATACCAACAATCGTACATTCACACACAATACGTATATACATATTAAGTTTTATAACTAACTCACTGCAATAATAGATCAATAATTAGAATAATGAGTATATACACCTGTAATACATACAAGTATTGCATAACTTGTTCCTAACACATTTCCACAACAATCATATCAACTACATGTACTCGATAACGGATGCTCAATGTTTGAGTATCAACCAACCAGTGGATCATGTCCAGTGTCGCAATATATTATAACAAGTACATTTAATTTCTCACAGAAGCAGCCATGACACCAGCAGCTCCCTGGGGATTACTTAACATTAAAAAAAAATTACCTTGGAACATTATCCCACTACTGTAATATTCAATTCGATTTACACCTACATGTGTATATAGTCGAGGGTCAACACTGGCGTGTTGTTGATTCATGTTATGTGGTTCCAATGGATGAGCGTATCTGTTTGTATTCTCACAGCCACAGTACCCGTTTTAATCGGTCAGGTATTAAATATATCAACGGGTCAGTAGCAAACGTAATGTTACTACGACAACATTAAAACAGCGCAGCTTTATGTACGACATAAATATGTACAACGTAACTTGAAATATTATATACAGCCAATGGTTCATGCAGTGCTATGGCACTCCAAGCATTACAACAATCTTAACAAATAATATGTATATTCAAATTGTGCCTGCGACTACTCGGCAATAACATTAGTAGACAATGCACGGTCTACAATAAATAGCAATATGCACCAAACTATCGTTGGGCATCACATTAACAAAAGTTTTATTCTCCGCACTTTTCCACTGCACAATAACTGCTGTTAAAAATGAAATTTTAAACCGACAATCCAGTTCAAACCAGTTTCTTTCACTTAAATACTTTATACATTCACGTACACATTTCTTAGCAAGAAACTGGCTTGGAGTGGTTCGTTCCAGTTCATACGGGCGTAGCATCTGGGTCGGGGTCATACATTTCTGGATAGGGTGGCGTCAATGTCCTGTTGTTCTGCTGGGTGGCGCCACTGTTGAGGAGTGGCTTTTCTGACTCTTCACCGATTGTGAGGTCAGTGATGTCACTGAAGAGGTCATTGCTGAAAAGGGAAAGGGCATTGGTTGGCTCACCGCCCCAGATGGGTGGTTTCCCATCCCACTGCCTCGGGTTGCCCGGCTCCTTGTCTTGTTCCGGGACCTGCTCCCATGGGTCACCCAGGTCATTGATGTTGCCCTGTTCCCCCACACTCACCCGAGGGTTCGCCCTCAGCTTCTCAAACAGTTGCTGTTCCTCTCCGATACTCGAATCACTGCTGCAATCGGCCGCTATCAGTTCATCCTCCTCACCAGGAGGCTTGCTACCACCTGTTGCCATGGCAACATCATCGACGGATGCATCACGACCAATGGCATCTGGGACACTTTCGTTCAAGGGCATCTCAAAGTCTCGTTCGCTGATCAGCGCATCCACAGTGTCCGCATGACCTGCGTGGTTCGCAGGGGCCAAGTCCATCGAGATGCTGCGTTTGCCACCGGCCGAATTCAGCGAACCATTCCGTCTACCCGGAGCCAAGTCCAAGGATTCGCTCCTTTTACCAGCGCCTAAGCCCAGCAGGCCACCTGGTCTGCGTGCCACCAGGTTGTTCTGGGGAGGTGGTTCTGGGATGGACTGATCGCAAGATGCCAGGGTGGAGGAATCAGCTTCCATGATCGCATTCACCGTCACATTGTTTACAGCTCGCTCACACTCCGGCGATGATGACACAGCATTGAGGCGACATCGGCCCATCTCCTGGGGGGAGAAGCTTGCGGGCACAGTGTTCTGGCGGGGGAGATTGCTCCTGCTGGACAACACCTGGCCATTGTGTGGACGCTGGACGCTGAAGATGTTGGATAGAGGATGTCTTTCTGTCTGGGTGGATACGTTTCTCGTGCAAGATGACATCTGTAACACAAACGGAAGGAATGGTGAATCTGTTGCCCCATACAAGGGTGAATCTGTTGCCCCATACAAGTGTGAATATTTTGCCCCATACAAGGGTGAATCTGTTGCCCCATACAAGGATGAATCTCTTGCCCCATACAAGGGTGAATCTGTTGCCTCATACAGGGGTGAATCTGTTGCTCCATAAAAGGGTGAATCTGTTGCCTCATACAGGGGTGAATCTGTTGCTCCATAAAAGGGTGAAGCTGTTGCCTCATACAGGTGTGAATCTGTTGCTCCATACAAGGGTGAATATGCTGCCTCATACAACGGTGAAACAGCAGCAGACTTTACATGAAGGACTTAGATTAGACGAGGAAGGGAAGCAGAGCATGTGAAACTGCCACCTACCATTGGTTTTCTCGTAAGGATGCCGTCTTTAGGAGGGTTAGCATTATCATTGTCTAAAAGGGGCCTGAAAGTTCCATTGGTGCACGGTTCCTGCAGCCTTCTTATCAGTTCCTGGGTCTTGCGGAAGTTAGTCCGTTTTGTCCTACAATACAAGGTCAATCATTCAGTCAACGATGAGAGATCAATGAACATGTGTAGACTTTGTAATATAGTTCAAAGGTCAAGCACAGTCTACAGTGACTTTATCCTACAGCTCACAGACTTATGCAGTCCTAAGAAATCAGAATGGCCAGATACCGACTGCTCCGAGTTACCAGTCTTGGCAATTTTATAGTACTGCACAAAAACTTATCAACAGCAGCTGCTTATTAAGGTCATAGTATTGTGTTATATAAGAGTAGTTCTGGTGGCGTGTTGTAGGGTTTGATACAATTATAATTGCATAATTTGTAATTATTTATTATTATAATGTGCCATGTTACCAGATTAAAAACCTGTTCAAAGGTGCTAACAGGACAATACAAAATAAATTTAAGTGTTAAAATTAAATAAAAAATGACAGTGTAATTGTATTTGATCGTTTTAGAACGATGTAAAAGTAATTTGACTTTTGCGAGGCTGTGTAGCTCTAAGTGACCATTGTGTAGTAAGTACCTTTTACTTATTTAGCTTATTAACTGGTTTTTAACCCATCTTAATTTATCTTAACTTACTTGGTTTTAACTTATCTTAATTCATCTCAATTTATCTAGACTTATCTCACATATTTTACCTTGTTGGCACCTGAGCAGGATATACGTTACAAATGTCTGATTTATTATTTATGTGTAATTATAATGTGATAGTTTTGTGACTGCTGGCGATACACACCTGGCCAAGAAGAAGGCGACGCAGCAGATAATGAGCAGTGTAAGTGCACCAATGGCGAGGCCTAGCAGTGTCATAGTGCGGTCAATTGTGTGAGCGTTGCGGCCTGCAACACATCAATTATACATGAGACATAGAGGACAGCAATGACCATTGTAACACAGGCTCCATATCCACATGATCAAAACATGTAAACAACAACATGAACATTACATGAACACTACACTATGATACATGGATATTACACAATGCTACATGGATTTTACAATATGCTACAAGGATATTACAATATATTGCAGACATAATAACATGTCGCATGGACATTACAATGTGTTACACATATAAGTATACTACAACACATGGGCATTCCTCTGTGTTACAATGACGTGACAATATGTTACATGGACAATATAATACATTACAAAATACAATACTGTCTAGTTGAAAACAACATGTGAACACGACAGACACATAAAGAAAGGAAGACATGACAATATCACATGGCGGTGCCTTGGGTGCGCCGTGGCAACTTCTGGGGATGAAGTGGGAGAGCAGTGGCAACATCTGGGGAAGAAGTGGGAGTGCAGTGGCAACATCTGGGGATGAGTGGGAGAGCCTGGCCACCTACATTGTCTATCACCGACACCTACATTGTCTATCACCGACACTACATACCGGTCACCACCTCTGGGGATGAAGTGGGAGAGCAGGAAGGTGGAAAAAACACATGTGGCACAACCCTGGGATGTAAAGACAGCATATTTGTTAGTGCAACAAGCACAGACAGTGTCTTGCAAACACTGACCGTGTGATTAGCAAACATGGATACAACTAGAAATATGGAAGTTGGATTCACTTGAAGTGATTTTGTTTAGGAATGGAACATGCAGTTGACTCCAATGTTACCCCCCACCCCACACACAAACATTCTCTCTGTTGACAAGTCACTGCAGTTGTACATTGCACAATCAGCCCCACTGTTTTCTACTCATACACAATACTCAAATTAGCCAACAGGTGACAGCTGTAAAAGCGTGCACTGTAAGAGAGGAACTGACAATAAACCAGAGAAGTGCATGTTAGATGGCTGCATGGCGCCGGTGTGGAATCCCCGGCACAGTCTACATACTCAGGGATCACTCAACAATCACTTAATGTTTCCATCCTCGACTCTGTAATACCTGGCCACAAACCATCTGGAAAATTATGTAACACGTCAACATCGTCCATGTTGGAAAACCAAATTTGGAAGATATAATATTCCCATATTAACCAGGCTATCACTATATAGGTACTTTAGTAACTTTCGTGCTATAAATAGCAGAGGCGGGAGGAATGCAGCAATCATTACAACTTGCCATAAATTTGTATGTGGCTGAAGATTTCGCTGTTTCCCTGGTCCTAGTTTATGACCCCCACAATGCATTGTCCTATCATCTACACTACGACACTACATACCGGCCACCTACATTGTCCATCATCGACACTACATACCGGTCACCTACATCGTCCATCACCCACATTACATGCCAGCCACCTACACTGTCCATCACCCACACTACATTACACTACATACCAGCCACCTACATTATCCATCACCCACACTACATGCCAGCCACCTACATTGTCCATCACCCACACTACATGACACTACATGCCAGCCACCTACATTGTCCATCGCCTACACTATATGCCAGTGACCTACATGGATTTGGGTCACACAAAAATTTGCTATAAAAACTGATCGGAACCAGGGCGAGTTGTGTTTGCAGTCAGGTGAAGACAGGAAGGAACCTTGTAAATACATGGCCAGCCACACAGACATGCTGACTGGTGTCTCCACTGCCTCAGTTATCTGCCCAAGGCCTCTCTTACATCAGTGCCCCTATGTGAAGCAGCCAAGAGGAACGGCTGAGGTCTTTCTTGGTGCACCAGAAGTCATAAACATTACGACATGGATTGGCCACGCATGTAGAGATTGGAAAAACAACACAACAATAACAATAACCTGGGCCCTGAAAGTAAAAGAGGAAGACCAAGATCAACATGGAGAAGGACTGTTGAGGCAGAGAGGGACTAACTGGGAGGGAGTTCTTGGTGGAATGCATGAAATGGAAGATGTTACTAAGAGGCCTTGTGCACCAACTAGGGTGAAGTTACCAAGAGGCCTTGTGCACCAACTAGGGTGAAGTTACTAAGTGGCCTTGTGCACCAACTAGGGTGAAGTTACTAAGTGGCCTTGAGCACCAACTAGGGTGAAGTTACTAAGTGGCCTTGTGCACCAACTAGGGTGAAGTTACTAAGTGGCCTTGTGCACCAACTAGGGTGAAGTTACTAAGTGGCCTTGTGCACCAACTAGAGTGAAGTTACTAAGTGGCCTTGAGCACCAACTAGGGTGAAGTTACTAAGTGGCCTTGAGCACCAACTAGGGTGAAGTTACTAAGTGGCCTTGAGCACCAACTAGGGTGAAGTTACTAAGTGGCCTTGTGCACCAACTAGGGTGAAGTTACTAAGTGGCCTTGTGCACCAACTAGGGTGAAGTTACTAAGAGGCCTTGTGCACCAACTAGAGTGAAGTTACTAAGTGGCCTTGTGCACCAACTAGGGTGAAGTTACTAAGAGGCCTTGTGCACCAACTAGGGTGAAGTTACTAAGTGGCCTTGTGCACCAACTAGGGTGAAGTTACTAAGTGGCCTTGTGCACGAACTAGGTGTGCACGAACTAGGGTGAAGTTACTAAGTGGCCTTGTGCACCAACTAGGGTGAAGTTACTAAGTGGCCTTGTGCACCAACTAGGGTGAAGTTATTAAGTCGCCTTGTGCACCAACTAGGGTGCGAAGAGGATAAGAAAGACAGCAAAGGTGAATTAATGACTGTCCTCAAGTCACAGGTGGATGTATTTGAATGTCACTGCATCAATCAGGTAGGAGCACTGTGGGATAATGCAAGGACAGGGAGCCACTGCAAACTGTGGGCTGGGAGTCGCTGGGATCCTCAGGAGGCTGGGAGAGATGGAAGACAGATAGCATGGATGGGTTCCACGGACTGGTAATATGAGGATGTAGGGAAGACATCAAAGAACATGGAGTCAACACATACACATCAATGGATATGACGAACAAAGAACAGTGTACCTACCTTCCACACAGACATACATGAAATACATATACAATACATACATAAAATGGTAATTACTATCTTCGCTAATTGCACCAGCTCAACTACTCAGTATATCTTGATAAAAATAATTATTCGTGTGATATGATGCATAAATTTGTACTTGTATTAAATGGTGGGAATGGTATATTAATGGACAGTTAGTAGAGCATAAGACAGTTATGACATGGTAAACATAACTAGATGTTCATAATCTATTGTAACTCATGAACTGGTGTTCCACCATTATTAAAAATCACACCTAAGAGAATTTTGTTTTAATGGTGAAAAATTACACCCAATATTCACTCTTACACAATCATTGATAAGCTTGTATAACTCTAGAGTAATGCCGAGGCTAAAGCATGCCAATATTCAGTGTATACATACTCTCTAATTCTCTGACAACATCGAAAATGTTCTTCATCTCGCAGCGTTCGCCAATATAGTTTGGCTGACACCTGGCAGCAGATCAGAGAATGGTTAGACTCGACAACAAAGAAAGGTACACACAAGAAGAAATAAGCAAAACTGGAGGCAGCGTAGAACTTTAGTCTGCTGCACCACACTTTAGAAAGGTCAGTGTATTAAGGTCAAGGTCAGCCAAGTTGTGTCCAAGTCACTGTTCATCCAGGATACCTCCCCACTTAAAACATGGCCTTTGAGCTATGCTTCAGTAATAGGCTATTTCCTGGGTGCTTATGTGCATAAAACTACAGCTCATTGGTAATCTGCATGCATCATACAGCAATGTGTAATTATGAGATATATTAATTTTTATTTTATACACAAAATTCCAACTTTCTGAACAAAAATACATTGTTCAATTATTGTTCAAACTTTAACATACTTTATGGTTCAACTGAAAATGCTACATAGTTATTAGTTCATGAAGCTATGATAATAATATTCTGCAGTATTCATGACAAGACAATGCTCAGCTATAGACACATGCATTAACACTCACTCAATAAATATTTTTGTGTCTAGTATATACATGTCACTTTGTTACATGCCCTAATATCATGCATGGGCATCTGAGAGTCCCCATCACTCATGCATGGGCATCTGAGTGTCCCCATCACTCATGCATGGGCATCAGAGAGTCCCCATCATTCATGCATGGGCATCTGAGTGTCCCCATCACTCATGCATGGGTATCAGAGAGTCCCCATCACTCATGCATGGGCATCTGAGTGTCCCCATCACTTATGCATGGGCATCAGAGAGTCCCCATCACTCATGCATGGGCATCTGAGTGTCCCCATCACTCATGCATGGGCATCACAGAGTCCCCATCACTCATGCATGGGCATCTGAGTGTCCCCAACACTCATGCATGGACATCTGAGTGTCCCCATCACTCATGCATGGGCATCTGAATGTCCCCATCACTCATGCATGGGCACCAGAGTCCCCTGATTCATGCACTGAGAAATTTAATGTCCACCTGATTCATGCACTGAGAAATTGAGTATCCCCCTAACTCATGCACTGAGAAACTTGGTGCCCCATTCATGCACTGAGCACCTGAACACCCCCCCATTATACATGAAACACCTGAGTACCCCCACATCATCCCCAATCATGTGAGACCTTTACATATGAAGTGCCATGCTTTAAGTGGGTTGGTTGGTTGGTTGGTTGGTTAATAGGGCTACAACTGCAACAAACGCGTCATCATTAGTAGTAGCTATGGCAACGCCGCCATCCGTAGTCTCAAAGGCCGCATCTTGGGGGCAGCACGATCTGGGTCAACTCTGTCCACTTCCCACAGTGCACATGCTTTCTGTTTCGCAATGCAATTTTTTTGCAGATTTTTGCCTTAATTTTAACACAAGTAATATTCACATTAGTGATAATTTAGAAACAGCATGTGACGCTGTGTAAACATCTCTGAGTGGACAGAGTGACCTCACACGTCATGCGGTCAGTAGAGGGAGTGGAGTACACGAGTCAGTCACACTCAGCATACGATACATACTCTCTCCAACATTTATGTCATCGTCAGTAACGATGTCAGCACGTTTCTCCTGACACCGCCGACCGACAAAGTCATCTGTGCATCTGTAAAGATCATTTGTACATGAAACAAACACTGCGTGAGTTCAACAAAGTGCAGCAGGATGGGCCGGGGACATCTCTGCTGTGGGCGGAGATGTTATATCTGGGCCTAGTCATAGGATACAACATCAGGAAAATGACAAGAATGTAACAACAATAAATAAAACAGTTGCCTGTTTTAAATGCAGAAACTTCTTCCCATCTGATACATTAACGTGTAACAGCATTTTGTATTCAGATATAATAAAGACATTAGACATTTTAATTGCATGCCATCTCATTCTTGCAATCATATTACTATTTTAGATGTAACCATATATGGCTAAAACAAAAAACAACCCATAGTATTGTATTGTATTGTATTAATCACAAAATCTGTGCCCAGCAGCAGTCGATGAATACTTTTCTGTTCAATTGTTAATTTCCACATTATTGATTTGCCCCACTTAAAAGCTTGCCTCTCCTCACGATCGAATCAAAGGCAGCGAGAAATTATCGCCACGTCTAACAACCGTGTGCAGATTGTCAATTGTCAATTTACGTTGCGGCGCTGAGCGGCAGCAGTGGCAAGACGTAGGAAAATCTATAAATGGAGAGAAATGGACTAATGCGACCGAGCCAAGCAATCCATCATGATCCTGTTAGAACTCTTTCATGTACTGCGTAACAATGAGGTGTGCGTGCCTCCGTGCCTGTTTGTATCACTGACCAAACGTTTCAAATAAACACCAACCAACTCATACACTTAAACAACCATTGCATTACCTGTGGGAATCAATTGACTTCATAATTGTTATCTCGCACTTTTGTCTGTTTTCTATATATATATATATATATATATATATATATATATATATATATATATGTGTGTGTGTGTGTGTGTGTAAAAAATTAAGCATAATTGTTATCTCGCACCTTTATCTGTTTTCTATCCTGTTTCGAGACCACTAGATTATAATCTTTTGCAACTCATCTGTGTAAAATATGTTGTTTTCTTTGTAATCTGCTAGATGGCAGCACTGTTATCCCAGACAACTGGACACACAAACCACAAAGCAAAAGTACTGAGTGTTAATTTGCACAACTGTATTTGTTAGCACAGAAATAATAATTTGAAAAATAACTGATGGGAATAAAGACATCCTATTCAGCTTTGTCACGGTTGAAACTAGTAAAAACAAGTATTGTAACCAACAAACATCAGTTGCTATGGCAATGGGACTTGTAAATATCATAAGCAACATATGAAGCTTGATCAGCCATCTTAATTAAAAGGATGCTGGTAGTTGAGGTGACAAAATGACAAAGTGACACTGATGAGGTGACATGTTGACACTGACACATTGACATACTCACTTGCAGAACTTGGTGCCCAGCTCCTTGAGCATGTAACAGGTGCCCTTGTTGAGGCAGTACGCTTGCTGCGAACACAGCACGGCGTGGGCTGGGGGATGGCCATATGTAGGCGGTGCCACCGTTGTCCCCTCATCTGACAACACAACAAAGTACAGTCAGTTCAATGTTTCTAAGCATTTATTAATATGAACTTTAAATATCCGTAGTCGTGACTGTGATCACATTTTCATTCAACAATAACACAACGATTGTAATGTGCATGCTTAAAAATTCTGTTGCTCCGTGATGATGGTAAGACGCAGTGTCAGCATGAAACAGCTGCACAGTGCATGTCATGGCAACCCCGTGACTGATACAACGTACCTATACATAGGTGAGCCACATACGTTTTGTAAGTGGGCCATTATGAGACATAACTTACATGATCCCCGCTTAAGCTTTTACACATGTCCAATATTCCAGTGGCAAGAAAAAACAGCCTTTTCTACAATTTATGCATAAAAAGCAATGTAATTACAACCACAGTATCTATAAATAATAAAACAGACTGATAATAAAATAGTATTGTAAAGGCAGACAATAATGGCACAGTAGAGTAATAGCATTAATACTGTAATGGATGCAATTTAGTAATTATGACTTAGCCCTTGAAGCCAAGTAAGTGAGTGTTATAAGCATGCAGCATGCACTGGTTAGCATGACATAGATATACCAGCGATGGTAGAGGATGATAGCACAGCTAGACGTGCATGTCATGGCAACCCTGTGACTGGTACAACGTACCTATACATAGGTGAGCACCATACGTTTTGTAAGTGGGCCATTATGAGACATAACTTATACGATCCCCGCACAAGCTTTTACACATGTCCAACGTTGTCTCGTCAAAAATTATAAATATTAGAATGGGGGAAGAAACAGATGGTGAGTTGAGTACTATGCACAATGACTACTTGTTTGGCATTACGATATTGTGCAAGAATAGTGCAAATCATGAATGTCACCATGCTGTGTTAATTGAGGACATTATATCTGTCTCAAGCTTCATGCACATAAAATATTGTGCAAGAATAGTGCAAATCATGAATGTCACCATGCTGTGTTAATTGAGGACATTATATCTGTCTCAAGCTTCATGCACATAAAATATTGTGCAAGAATAATGCAAATCATGAATGTCACCATGCTGTGTTAATGGATGGCATTATATTTGTCTCAAGCTTCATGCACATAAAATATTGTGCAAGAATAGTGCAAATCATGAATGTCACCATGCTGTGTTAATCGAGGGCATTATATCTGTCTCAAGCTTCATGCACATAAAATATTGTGCAAGAATAGTGCAAATCATGAATGTCACCATGCTGTGTTAATCGAGGGCATTATATCTGTCTCAAGCTTCATGCACATAAAATAAACATGCACATGCATTGTCATGTAGACACAAAGCACATGCTGGACCACAAGATCAACCTCTTGATTATCAAGTAGAGCCAGAGCTTCACAGACAGCCATGCAATCTACTGACATCTACTGATTGACTCAACAAAGGTTTCATGCCATGTCAAGACACCATGCTATTGAAGATCTTTGATTTGATGCCAAGTAGAGAGTTGTGTCATTGTAGAGTCATGCCTTCTGAACTATGAAGGATATCATGCCTTGTGGACTATAAGGGATATCATGCCTTGTGGACTATGAGGGATAACGTGCCTTGTGGACTATGAGGGATATCATGCCTTGTGGACTATGAGGGATATCGTGCCTTGTGGATGCTGCCACAGTCCTACAGGAACGTCATGCCATGTGAAAAAGAGATGGGGTCAAGATTTTATCATGCGTTCTATCTGTCTCCGTGCTTCATAACAGCAGACTTTTCTTGCAGCTGTTACCTTTGCGCTGTTTCTTCTTAGACTTGCGGTGGCGTCTCCGCACCCCTCTCCTTCTGCCCTCCTCCTGCCCGGCCACACTGAATGCACCCTGGGCTGAGACCACAAAACATTCTCTTAACAGTCAATAACTTACACCCCGCCACAAACTTCTACCGTGACCAACCATCAACCTGGAGTTTTGCAACCCAATATGCAACTTGATAAATCAATAAAAGAACTTTGCCCTGTGAAGTACGACAAAGTAAGAACGCTTGTCATTAGACAGAGTTGCAAATATATTATTTCTCCCAAGACTTGTGGCAGACAGACAGCCAGACACAGCCATTATACACATTGGATGGATACCAGACAGACTTATGTAGAGATGTCTTATTCTGCACAGGTGATGAAAGGCAGCTGATAACCTGCACGCCAATGTCAGACAAAGCGAATCTGTGTGTACCTGCAGGCATATGCGTGCAAGGACATGCATGCATGGCAGTGTGCACACATCGCATATCTACCCAGACACACACACACTTGCTCATGTAAATATCCATTGACGTAATCGCAAGAATGAAGAAGTGGCCAATATCTCTGAAGACATTAACAAAAACAAGGAAGAAGAGCCAAGAAGAAGATGAACTACTGAGAATTTCCTACTAGAACAATAAAAACTTTCCAGAAATGTTCGCAACCTAACAGTACAGCAGTGAGTTGAACATCTTGTATAAAAAGTTGACCACTGCTGGTACTGCTTATAGCGTATCAATTGCACAACATCAGAAGCAATTCTCCGGTGCAGCAGGGGCAGGAATAAACGTCTCCAGTAGACAAAAACTAAGTGTGTAATGACATCCACATCTAATTTAGGCAGAACTATTTCAGATTTGCAGGAAGCAAATTGGAAAGAAGCTATTTTGAAGTGAAAAAAGTGGCAAGCCATAAATTCTGCAACACAGCGGAGCAAACTCGAGACAGATGTATTGGCAGTTCATCGGTGATCAGGCATCAACATGTGAGCGGCAACACTCGGCAATACTCACCGACACTACAGGTTTTTAGACACAACTCATCGTCTCTTATCTACATCAATTGTCGCCTGTCCCGCCGACAGCCGGACAAACAGAATGGAGGAGTGGGGAATGGCCAAGCTGCCGGCTGACCCAAAAATGCCTGCCAAACAGACAAACAAGCCCACTGGATTCATGGTTGCACTTAATTTGTGTTTTATATAAGTCTTGCTAGTGGCAGTAGTGACGTCAATGGCGGCTCCAGCAGATGTCTGACAGACGTCGAAGTGGGCAAGTAGCCATCTACACAAGCACCTAGTGGACATGGGTGCTGCTGCTGCTGCTGCTGCTGCTGCTGTTGGCCATAAACAGTGGTCAGTCTGGGTGTGCTGACTGACCCCCATCTACACTAGAGCTGTATCTATCCACGCACCATTCCCTTCATCATGGGCAATGTCCCGCAAGCTGGCAGTGGACATCATAAAATCTGACTCCGCTGACCAGGTGGAGCCACAATAGCCCTACCAAATGTTACTTAGTACATTGCCACTCGACAGCCAACTTCTGAAGTGAGAAGGATCACTGTAGTGGTGTCACCCAATTATCACACCACTGTCACTATTTTGCCACCATAATCAACCTGTAGTGCTACTGGCTACCTGGCTGGCGAGCCACCACAGGCGGCTGATTAGAGGAGATGAAACGGGAACAGAAGCCATTGGAAAATCTGGGATAGGCCAGGGGCACAGCAGCGCGAACCAACTTTTGTTCTGCAATGAACATAATGATTCAGTAAGATTAAGAGTATTACAATGCAGTGGGGCAGTGGGCGGTGCCCCACTCCGAGAAGTCTGCAGCAGTGAGTGAGGGAGCGTCAGAAGATATGTGCTTACACCTGTTCCCGGGGCACTACAGGGCAACTAGGTGGTCTGAGGATTATTGGTGCCACCTGCTGCCAACCCCCTCCTCCCCAGTCTCCTTCACTACCTCCCTGCTTCCCACCTCGCCACTCCCAGTCATCAGACTACTCAGTCCACTTAGAAGACACTTAGACACAGAACGCACTACAAGTTAGAGGGCTACAACAGATGAGCCTTCTCGCTATCCAACACCTTCAAACTCATACACAAACTCCGACTAGAGTGTCCAAGTGTGTGCTACACCACCCACTGCCACGCAGTAGTGATCATGACTCGAAAATACTCTAGCCACATTTATAGGTGACTAACATATAGTTTTGAGCTTAAATGGAAGAAGAAGAATAAGTTCAAGAATCTTCTAAAAACTAATCTTTTTAATGTTAAATATTTTAAAGCTTGCCTACTTCCACTGACGAATAAACCCACTGAGAATGAGGACAGTTTCTATGAATGTGTATTTTATTTATTTATTTAAATAAAAATATATACGTCTTAATTTTATACTATTTTTTTATATATATTAGTTAAAATATATATTAAAATCAATAAAAAGAGTATGCAACTAAGATAAATAAATATTATAGTTAAAATAGTTATGATTCTTGTGGATGCATGTATTTATTACAATGACTGTATGCGCATACAAATGGCTGGTTCCAGATATATGACACTTTCCACATTTACATAATAATGACAATAGACGTGGATAATTTGGGGTAACCAGATATGACCTGTATTTCTCATTACTTTGTCATATACAGTGTACACCACAATACAATAGCAATAAACAAACACATCACCAACAATTTCATGAATTACCTTGATTAACACAAGTTGCAAAACTTTCTTTAGAAAATGTGTTTACAAACTAATGAGCAAGCTATCTACATCAACAGAAGTCTCAAACATGAATCACTTGTTTATGAATCACTTGCTCATGCAACATGGCAGCATTGTGTAACATGGTATTATTGTATATTACATGGCATCATTGTGAAGGTCCCCAAGCTTAGAAACAATAGCCTGGTTAGTTAGGTAGCTATGGGGATGAGACGTGCTGGTACCTAACAACATTCCTGGCACAGAACCATGTCCACTGGATGCCTCCTGCTTTGTACATATTGTACACAATAAACAGGTTGGCTATTCTTAACCACAGCAACAGTTCCAGTTGAGACTAGCACTTGGCATTGTGTGTGTGACCCGTGTCTTGGAAACTATAGATCAAATGGATCCTACTGATCCTTCCTAAATGATCCCACTTGTCATTCCCATATGAACCCCACTTGTCCTTTGCAGATATGCAAATTTTGATGAGCAAACATGAAAGACCTTATTTCAACTACAGTTCTCTACCCCTACCTCTAGGGCTAGCAGTAAGGTCTCTACCCCTAGCTCTGTGGCTAACAGTAAGGTCTCTACCCCTACCTCTGGGGCTAACAGTAAGGTCCCTACCCTTACCTCTGGGGCTAACAGTAAGGTCTCTATCCCTACCTCTGGGGCTAAAAGTAAGGTCTCTACCCCTACCTCTGGGGCTAACAGTAAGGTCTCTACCCCTAGCTCTGGGGCTAACAGTAAGGTCCCTACCCCTACCTCTGGGGCTAATAGTAAGGTCTCTACCCCTAGCTCTGTGGCTAACAGTAAGGTCTCTACCCCTACCTCTGGGGCTAACAGTAAGGTCCCTACCCTTACCTCTGGGGCTAACAGTAAGGTCTCTACCCCTACCTCTGGGGCTAACAGTAAGGTCTCTACCCCTAGCTCTGGGGCTAACAGTAAGGTCCCTACCCTTACCTCTGGGGCTAACAGTAAGGTCTCTACCCCTACCTCTGGGGCTAACAGTAAGGTCTCTACCCCTACCTCTGGGGCTAACAGTAAGGTCCCTACCCTTACCTCTGGGGCTAACAGTAAGGTCTCTACCCCTACCTCTGGGGCTAACAATAAGGTATCTACACCTACCTCTGGGGCTAACAGTAAGGTCTCTACCCCTACCTCTGGGGCTAACAGTAAGGTCCCTACCCTTACCTCTGGGGCTAACAGTAAGGTCTCTACCCCTACCTCTGGGGCTAACAATAAGGTATCTACACCTACCTCTGGGGCTAACAGTAAGGTCCCTACCCTTACCTCTGGGGCTAACAGTAAGGTATCTACACCTACCTCTGGGGCTAACAGTAAGGTCTCTACCCCTACCTCTGGGGCTAACAGTAAGGTCTCTACCCCTACCTCTGGGGCTAACAGTAAGGTCTCTACCCCTACCTCTGGGGCTAACAGTAAGGTCTCTACCCCTACCTCTGGGGCTAACAGTAAGGTCCCTACCCTTACCTCTGGGGCTAACAGTAAGGTCTCTACCCCTACCTCTGGGGCTAACAGTAAGGTCTCTACCCCTACCTCTGGGGCTAACAGTAAGGTCCCTACCCTTACCTCTGGGGCTAACAGTAAGGTCTCTACCCCTACCTCTGGGGCTAACAGTAAGGTCTCTACCCCTACCTCTGGGGCTAACAGTAAGGTCTCTACCCCTACCTCTGGGGCTAACAGTAAGGTCCCTACCCTTACCTCTGGGGCTAACAGTAAGGTATCTACCCCTAGCTCTGGGGCTAACAATAAGGTCTCTACCCCTACCTCTGGGGCTAACAGTAAGGTCCCTACCCTTACCTCTGGGGCTAACAGTAAGGTCCCTACCCTTACCTCTAGGGCTAGCAGTAAGGTCTCTACCCCTAGCTCTGGGGCTAACAGTAAGGTCTCTACCCCTACCTCTGGGGCTAACAGTAAGGTCTCTACCCCTACCTTTGGGGCTAATAGTAAGGTCTCTACCCCTACCTCTGGGGCTAATAGTAAGGTCTCTACCCCTACCTTTGGGGCTAATAGTAAGGTCTCTACCCCTACCTCTAGGGCTAGCAGTAAGGTCTCTACCCCTAGCTCTGGGGCTAACAGTAAGGTCTCTACCCCTACCTCTGGGGCTAACAGTAAGGTCTCTACCCCTACCTTTGGGGCTAATAGTAAGGTCTCTACCCCTACCTCTAGGGCTAGCAGTAAGGTCTCTACCCCTAGCTCTGGGGCTAACAGTAAGGTCTCTACCCCTACCTCTGGGGCTAACAGTAAGGTCTCTACCCCTACCTTTGGGGCTAATAGTAAGGTCTCTACCCCTACCTCTGGGGCTAATAGTAAGGTCTCTACCTCTACCTTTGGGGCTAATAGTAAGGTCTCTACCCCTACCTCTAGGGCTAGCAGTAAGGTCTCTACCCCTAGCTCTGGGGCTAACAGTAAGGTCTCTACCCCTACCTTTGGGGCTAATAGTAAGGTCTCTACCCCTACCTCTGGGGCTAATGGTAAAGCTGTAACTCTGACAGAATTGCTGCAGTTTCATATTCTAAAGCTGTGCTTTATGCCGACTGTCCCAATGCCACTGGCCAAGGTTAAAGCCACGTCTGAGAAATCAAATGTGAGCCAGACAGACAGAGATCATAAAGACAAGTATAATCCGAGTCAGTGGTGTAAAAAGGTTATGACATAACTAAAGATGAGCTTGACGTGCTGGGCAAGAAAACAAACAACTGTCCCTGGCCATGACATATTACATGAATGTGTGCCGACACGGGCCACTCCCTGCACCGCTCCCTGTCTGTGGGAAGTGGCAGCCAGCCAGGGCTGGGACAGTCAGCACATCAATATTATATAGCCGCAACACTCCTCCAATACGGACAACTTCCCTCCCTACTGGGTCCTCGAAGGATTCCAGGCGGCGCCACGCATCGCCACAATACACAGATATAACCGTCTATTTCAGGCCGTCCATTAGATGCATTCAATGACAGAAATGCTGTGGATCACGCCACAGATCAATAACTGATGCTGGGGGCTGCTGAATGAAAATCCTAGGAAGGGATGCTGTACACCAAATGCACACATAACAAAGAGGTGAATCTGCACCCTAGGACTGCACCGAACTGCAACTAAATCATGTATTTTCTAACCCGTCATCACTGTGCAACTACGGTGGTCCCAGCATTTGGACTCTACACAGTGCACCACTATCCACCATGGCTGACCCGTGCAGCTCATATGTGGTTATTGTTGAAAGAACCGAGATCAGAAAAACCACCAAGTACATGATAAAAATTACCCGCAGTGATTTATACGAGCATGTAAGCAATTGGACACAGCCACTACTTGCACTGACTGATCCGACATGTCGGTCGAATCACTGTATGTGGTAACAACACAGGCAAGGCAGTCACACTAATGAATTGTCATGTGTGACAGCTCTACATGTTTCAGGATAGCAATGCTACACTCGTGGTAATACTTGCTGCCTGTAAAATATGCCATGATCCAATGCACAAGATCTGTAGCCAGGATACAGTGATGCGATTGCATACTCTGCATCTGATGCAAGCCAATCCAGACTCTGCACGTCAATCCAAATGCTACATCTAAAACTGGACAAATATTACTGAACCACTGAACAATACTATACTGACTACCAACATAGGGCTAGCATATTTTAGACCAACCATAAAGCCTATTTTAGACCTACTGCAGCAACCAGGAGCAGCCATAAAGACACAACATTCACACATTGACATCCCAAGGAAAGCACAGACAGACACATATGAATGGTCAAAGACACAAAGCAAGTACAATATCCTACTTGACCGCATGTCCAGCGCCGTGGTGGACGTCCCTCACACAGAGCTAATCGCACACAGTCGCACCGCCGCAACCATCGACCTGCACTGCCACGGCTAGCTGGCATATTTAATAAAGCTGTAATAGCACACTGCATTACTTTCTTATCAATCCTCCAGATGGCAGCAGCATAGGGACAAAAGACAGTGGCTGGCTAAGTTGATAAAAATTCACCTTGGTTGACAGCAGCAATACATCAGAGGACAGTGGCCTTAGGGTAATATAAGATGAAAAACCTGCAGACAAACGCTGAACCCAAACCAAAGAACAATACCAACATGGGCTGCTCAATATACGGTAATACCTACAAAGATAAGATGTCATATTAATCTTCAAAGGAGAGGCATCAATGCAAATTAATCCATGAAAATAATATGTACAAATAAACAATGCAATAAATTAAAACACGCAGTTGTCAAGTATGACAGGATGTCTGTGCCTTCCTTGCAGGTCGCTGAAGGCCCTACCACCAACTGTTGGCTACACTTAATGCCCTCATGGTTATCACCAGCCACATACCTCTCGGATGCTCAGCCTTTGTAGGTGCACCTACAAGATTACCAGCTTTCCTCAGATAAAGACTGTTAACACAATTGTTGTGTTTGCCATAAATACCGTGCCATAAATACGACGCCATTTAGTTGAAATAAAATATGACAGCGATTCCGGCTATGATCGATTCGCCCATTAGGTATGAATTAAATGCATGTATGTGTTGTGTACATGTGAGACAGTGAGAAGCGTGGCTGCGGCCGGCAGACGTGGCTATCACCGGTGGCATATCAAACATGTGTTGGAGCAGAGTGCTTCACGTGTGATGTCGCTTGTCTCTGCATGCTGGAGCCAGCCATCATAAAGGCGGCGGCGCCACCGTCTCACTACAACTTTGTATTTCGCTGTCCGTACAAGCGATGGCGTCCAATATCTCAACGGGATATATCTACTGTAACCACACTGCCAGTGACAACAGGGTGTATATTACTGGAATACTGTGGTCCCGTGATGGCGCGGGGCACCGCATGAAGGCTTTATCATGTGGCGCTACATGTTTCTTCGTGCCACCGACGCATCTACACAGACATCAGCCAGATGGCACTTTACTTAGCATTAATGGCGGCTGGCTTTGGTAAGACAGATATTTACAGAAGAAATCATCAAAGTCCTGATGTGTAATGATCAACTGGCGGCAGACCTTGCATGGGCGACCATAAGCGGTCTACCGCTATCGCTCATCCTCTGGGCCTTCAACACACATGTACATTTGTCTATGAGGTGTTTCTCCCTTTTTGCCAACTCCTGCCATCTACTTCCAATGCTGCCTTTCCCTTCTCTGGCTTTCTTTCTCCCTTCCATTTTATTTCTCCTTTTTACTTGTTTGCGTTCTCTTACTTTTACTGTCTTTGCTGCCTGCTCTTTGTTTCACTTTCTTTCTCTTGCTTTCTCTCAGGCTCTTATCTTTCTTCCTCTCCCACTCATTTATATAATCCATCTTTCTATTTCTCTCATTCATTCTCATTTTATTGTTGCATTCCGTCCCACTGTTACCCTTGCACCTCTTTCTCCATTTTTTGGTGGTCTTTTCTCCCCCTCCCATCTGTTCTTCTCCACTCTCTCTAGCCACCAGAGCCCTCTCTACACACACATACACCTGCTCCAGCATGATGCCCACAGTTATAGGGTAATGAGATGAAGCCATACAATTGCACCACCGGTGGGGCCACTGGCCAATCATCATTACAAAGACACATCTCAAGGCTTTGTCATCTCATTTATTCCTGAGAAAACACTAAGAACCATTTCGACTGAGTCGATGAGACGTGACAATGTTTGATCCTGATTGGACCTTTTCGTATATTGGATCACACCGGCTACAGCTGCCTTTATTGATTGCGACATCGCTGAATAGCTGATTCTGACACAATTGGAGCCTGCACTGCACTGCACTACACCACTCTGCACCACACAGCACCATCTCAACTGTGAAAAAATATTCTTTTACAACCTACTACTATGTGCAATAAATTACATTTTATGACTTCAAATTTGAGCCAGATAAGACCTCCAGGATACAATAACCAAACAATTCACAGCTACCACACATACCTGCCCTGGAAACAATGCCATAGCCACCCCCACACCCCACACCCACTTATCACCACACAACACCCCTTTACCAGGGTTTCAGAGGCCGGATTTCATGCATAATCTTGCATGATGTAACTGGTGACAGTATTACTTCCTGGTGTTAAACATTTTGCACATTATTTCTGTACGATAAAAATACATTGCTCAATTGTGAGTCAAACTAAACTATTTCCGTCCTATTCACCCTGCCCTGTTCACGACATTCATTGTCCCGTCATGCTTTTTTAACCTGGCCTATTACGGTCAGTGTGTTTACATGTGTGTCACCATACATTGTAATCTGGTCAATATAGTATTATATATATATATATATGTGAGATTTTCATGTGAAACTGGTGCGAGTCCACTCTACTCATATTTGTGAGGCTGCAGAAAATTTGGGAGCCTGCACTTTTTTCAACAAATCAAATAATAACAAATTCAGTCCAAATAATGCTTTACTTCTGTACTTAGTAATATAGCGTTCCAATTTCCCATGTGTGTAAGCCTCCCGTGCAGGCCTGGGCTAGCGGTTTAATTCCGATATTTTGGCCAATCACAAGTAAACATCTCCGTGTAGCCCTTAACCCAAGATGGCTACGCACATGTCAGATTCGAACTGACAGAAGCGAGTATGACCGCTCGTTACAGACTGAAGCTGATTCAAGATCGCAGCATACACGCACATTGATGGGCCCTTGAAATCAGCCACTTTAACACTGGATTTATCATCTTTTAAAACTAGGGAGTCACACGGACTCTTACCAAGGAACATATAAGTAGTCCATATACATACATATATTATGTAACTATATATATATATATATGTTTATATATATATATACATATATATGCATTTATATATATATATATATATATATATATATATATATATATATATATATATATATATATATTATATACACACTTATATCAGACCACCATTGATGTAACTAGACAGTAACACAGATTTAGGGGAGCCTTTCAGGGTACCTTCCCAACAGTGGCAGCCTCCTGGCAGTGACAGCTGGCCTGCTGGAAAACTGGGATCATCCCTGGCAGAGAGGCTGGGCAGGGTCAGTGGAGTCAGCATAGTTTATTTGAACAGAATTCTGTGGCAAAGCCAAGTGTAAGATTGATGGCGGACCCAGACAAGAACAGGCAGGTCAACCATCCATAGTCGCCTGTTTACAGCCAGCTGGCAAAAAACAATTAAAACTTCAAAAGCGCAGAGCAGCAAGCGAACACCTTATAGGCTTGATCAGGTTTTTTCAGGCAGCCATTTAATTTGCCTTGTTACCAGGGCTGAAATTCCCTAGTGAGCCAGATACCCGTTAGTTACACTGCAGCCTACTCAATAAATCATGTTCCTGTTCTGTTATTAATATGACATGATATTTTCCGCTAGGCAGATACAAATCGGACTGTTGAATGCTGCCACTTATTGCATTTAACGAGCAGGATCGAATAAAAAAACACCAATTCATAACCATGTAAGAGTTAATGTGGTACACATGCCTAAATAAAAGTTACCGCGCCTGTTCCAATTCGCTGTTCCGGGTAAAAAGAACGATGACATTACATAATGAGTGATGGTTCTAGCATGTGCTCCACTGCAAAGTCAAGTTCATTCTCAAGAATTGTAATAAAAAATAGTAAACATTTTCAGTATTATAGATAATTTTAGACCTTTCACGTAATGACTGCTTTGACTTTCCATACCACAAGGTGACTTGATGAATCACGACAATATTTTGCATGTAAATAATTGCCACGGCTAATTATTTTCAACTTTTGCAAGAGATCCTGTCACACAAACCAGGTGAAAATATAAGCTAACCACTGACTTAGCGATAGAGCCTGCACAAATGTTATTCCTATCAATAATGGACCCAATGTGAATGCGAAGTAAACAGGAGCGGAAATTCAAGCCCGCAAACTGTGTCCTTAGCGGTTATGATGCGAGGAACTCTCCACCATGCCAACCTTCAATTCTGTTTTGATCGAGCCTTGTGGCCATCAGACTAGTGACTGACTGCACAAGGAAAATAAACATGGTGTCTGCCAACGTCCAGGATTCTGGCCAAGTTCATGGTTGATCATCTCTCAATTCCTGCAAGCATCTGAGATGTCAAAGCATGTGATGAACATAAGTGACCAATAAATCTGACCAAATAAATGGACTGTCAACTAAATGGGCCTCTTAGAGAAAAGTGTGTATCTGCCATGGACCCAGGGCCCAGACTGGCCATGACAAATGGGGTCACAGAGTTCACTGAACTGTCTAGTGAAATAGGGATGTGGATCCAGGATTTGTGTTGGCTGTAAAAGATAGTATAATATGTAAGATTCTTTGAGTGGTCAGTTAATAGTCTTCCCTCAGTAGGGTGCATACTCACCCTTCCAGCGTGGGAGGACAGGGGAAGTGTGGCCAATAAAAGGGAATGACAGGGAGAAAAAGGGGGAAGCAGACAGGGGTGATGATTAAGAGCAATAATGATGATGAATGCCAGACATGTGACCCCACTGACACAGACAAGTCATCAAGCCCTCTGGACAATCCCATCAGGGTCAGCGGGGTCACCCACCCACCCACCCACCCCCCAACTACCCACAGGAGCTTCCTGAGAAAACAGAGTTATAAAATTGGCCTCAGTGACAGAGCCACCCAGCCTGCATCCCAGGGTATTATTGCCCTACGCCTGACTGAGGCCACCTCAAATGACCATTTCTCAACCACATAAAGGCCCCAACTAAATTATAAGTAAAGCATAAAAATGTCGTCTGATTGGCCATGCTGTTGATCTTTTGAGATATGTTGTACTAATTCATGCTCCATTACTTGGTGGCAATGAGAGTCTGGCAGATGCACCACCAGCACCACAAAGGCTTCCAGTGCCACCGCAAGTACCACCAAGATAATCGGCAAGGAATATCAACTGGTAACATGACAGCAGCCAGTGTGGCTAACAAACACCCAAGTAGAAGCTGCTAGGTAAATACATTTGCTAACAAGTTAATGAATCATAACACTGTAAATAAAGCCAGTAAAACATGTTATAACAACAAGCACACCAAAAAGCAACACCAACTGTTGTTAACTAGTAGTATTTAAGCAAAGCATTATGATTACACAAAACTGGATCATTTGAATCAACTAAGCTCAAATCAAACACTTTGAAAATGCTTACTTAACAATGTGAATAAATGAAAGTTAATACACGAAATTTTTTTTGCTTTGGATACTTAAAGTTCCTAGAGATGATAGAAGTTATTTATTTCCAAGTATCTCCATGTTACATTATGTTCTTTGCAGTGAGTTCCCAGCCAACAAATTTAAAAAGAAGACTAAGGACAGCAACAGTGAAGATAACTCACCTCTCCTCACTCTCACCGTTGCTATGGCAACAGTGCGGTTGACAATGTTAACAGCGTGACACTGGTAGACGCCTGCGTCCTCAGTGTTCACCGTTTTCACTTGCAGCACAGACTTGTGTCTAAAATGACAAAAACATCACCATAACAGTTAACATCACCATGACAACCAACAACATCACCATGCCAGTCTGATGTTGGCAGCATAATTGTGAAACTAAGCTATTTTTTAATATTGAAAGGTTCAATCGTCTCAGAAATTATTTGTAAACCAGTTAGCAAAATCTTTACATGAGCAATGTAGGGTGCATCCAATATAAACAATATGGAACAATTCAATCAACTTCAGCCATCTTTTCTAAAAAGTTAGTAGCAATGTCATGTGACTTGGGGAATGAGTGAGGTGATTATAATAAACAGTAGTAGCAATGGTAGCAATCAAGGCACCAACAGGACAGTTTTCCAGGGGCCAATAAGTGGGGGGGGGCACGACAGCTGTTATAATTGGATAGGTGGAGGGAACTGGGTTGCAAGGAGGGAGGAACTAGGCCACATACACCTGGAACACAAAGGTCTTGTGGGTAGGTTCCACAGCAGTTTTACATGTCTAACAGTTCAATGCTAGTCAACGCCCTAGGCAAACGTTGCTTGAAAAACACTAAGCCTATATGTGAAAATGGCACCTTCATTCTATCATGCAAATATTATGATGCTGATAAAACATAAAATAAGGGCAACGATTGTGCCTCAAATACAGTCTTATTCTGTTCTTAAGTGTAAAGCGGGTCTGCGAAGACCCCTGGAGGGAGGTGGGATGAGAGGGGGTGGGGTCAATCACTCATCCATCTAGTACAAGTTCACACCTGGGCGGCTGATGGAACACTGACAGAACGCTGACGTTCACACACGAAAGCTGACAACTGACAAACAGAAATTCTTCAGGGGCAGCTCCCGACTACAAATTCCCAGCAGCTAGAACCGCTGGACTTCTTCAGACTTCAGAGATTTCAAATTACCAATTATACCCAGCAATGTGGAGAGCCCTGGGCAAGAGCAAAAGTGGGTCCTAGCCACTGGGGTGAGGGAACCACTGACGGTGCTGGCCAGTCAAGTCTGACAGGCTAATGACCAGTAGCAGTGGAGACAGCTTGCTGTACTAATTAAGCATGCATGCTAATTGGTGTAGTGACATGCACTGGTTCACATGTGGGTTCTGTGCTGCATCCCCTTCGTTGAACAGCAAATGAAATCATTTATTGATATCAAGGACAGGATAGGATGAATACATGTCTTCCTGGCAACACTGCTAAACAACTAACTGCATTCACTACACAAGTATAGTAGTAGCAGTAGTAGTAGTAATGGTGTTAGTCATAACGTAAGAATGGAGATATATGAACCTACATCAACGACATAGATTTATTCCTACTAGTTACTACTGGGTAGGCTAGTCTGACCAACAAATAGAAAATGTCTGTGAACAGCCATAGTCACACAGTTCAGCTGAATAGCAACAGCACTTTCACTTAGAACCACCTTCGTCACACATGCACCAGATACCTCCACCATTCCTGCACACTAACAATGCATCATCTTAAGACATGAAGCAGTACCGGATGCCAGCTTCCTGACCCCCACAGCAGCACGAGATGCTACCGTCTGGCAGAACTGTCCATACGGTTTTTAAAAAAAAAACACAAACTGAAGCTATTTAGCACTACTGGTATGTAGAGGTCCCTCTCTTCTAACACAAGCAGTAGCTGTGGGTCAAACGGAGGTTGATAAACACTTCTCATAGACTTGGTAGTTTGCCCCTCTCTGCAACCTTTCCTATGCTTCAAAGTCACTGGGCCATGTTCTCAATAGAATCCACTGATAAGGTGGGGCCTTGTCTATATAGTAACTTGTTGGGGAAAAAATCACAGAGACAATAGGTCTGCATTGTTGATGTCTGCTGGTTGCTATGAATAGGCAGCAGTCCATGGAACGCTAACAAATGTCAAAGGTTAACGCTAAGCAGGCAGAATTACAAGAAGAAATCTGTGCTATCTGTTATGTTCCTATTTCTCCCACACTGTAGATAGCTGTTATGTTCATATCCCTCCCACACTGAAGATAACCACAAGCCACAACTAGACAACTATTTCACAAATTTCAAGAAATGGGCTACACATAGTTTTATTGTCTACCATCTTGTCTGCAGCAACACTTACAGTAATGTATAAATGGTGTTGAGATAATTTAATAATGCGCCTTAATGTGCATGTCTGCTGGACTGCAATTGAATGCTGGAATATTCTAAACTATGAAATTGAGAGTATCATTGATAAATCTGTTCCCATGAAAAACAAGGAAAAGAAAGAAACCCTTGTCAAAAGAAGCTATTAGAAATTAGTGTTCAAACAAACTATGTGGAGGGTATATAGGCGTACCAGAAAGGACGAAGACTATGCAAATTACAATAAGGCACTTAATGCAACTACAACAGAAATTAGAAAATCTAAAAGAAGCTATAAGCAAAAACTAGCATGTAACATAAAAAATGACAGCAAGAGTTTTTATGCATATGTCAGGAGTAAACAAAACGTACAAGACAAGGTCAGACCTCTAGAAGACAGTGCTGGAAATATAATATCACAAGGTTTTTTAATGGCGAAAGACCTAAATGGTTACTTCAGTTCAGTGTTTACCAGAGAGGATATTAGTTCGTTACCAGTTCCAGATGCTAAATTTCAAGAGGCTAAATCTTACTATTTAGGGCAGTTAACTGTAACTTCAGAAATTATAGCTAAGAAAATAAAGGCAATGAAGGATACTAAATCACATGGAGTGGATGCAATTCCTCCAAAACTACTACTGGAAACAGTAGCACAAATCAGTATACCACTTGCAAGTGTTCAACTTGTCATTAAAAGAGGGAGTTGTTCCCTTTGAATGGAAAGAAGCAAACATCATACCATTACTTAAAAAGAGGTCAAGAAATAAGTCAGATAATTACAGACCAGTGAGTTTAATGTCAGTGATTTGTAAATTATCAGAAAGGTTAATTAAAGACCATATGGTGGACTTCCTTGTTAGATATAAATTATTAAATTCATCTCAACATGGATTCCTAAAAGCGAGGTCATACTTAACAAATATGTTTTTTTTTTAAATCATTAAGTGGATAGATGAGGGATTGCCAGAAGATACTGTTCTAGGTACTACTGTAAAACAAAAAGACTTAGAAATAACAATAAGTGCTGATATGAAAGTTTAAAAACAGTGTGGTATTGCAAATTCTTGGGTTGATTAGGAGAAACATAACATACAAGAAAAAAAGTTAATTATACCTCTGTATAAAGCAATAGCTAGACCTCATTTAGAATACTGTATACAAGCATGGAGACCATATTGTAAGAAGGATATAGATACGCTTGAACGAATACAGAAGAGAGCAACTAAAATTATTCCAGAACTTAGTTATGAACAACGCCTAAAAGAATGTGCTTTAACAACCCTACAGACAAGAAGGTTAAGAAGAGATCAGATTGAAGTTTTTAAGATATTGAATGGATATGAAAATATTGATAGAAATATGTTTTTCTCACTCAAGAAGGATAGTATAGAACTAGAGGATATGAGGTAAAATTAGTAAAGGATCAGTGTAGATTGGATATCAGGAAGTAGTACTCAAAGAGGACAATAAATGAATACAACAAATTGTCTACAGATTGTGTATGAATATGTTTAAAAACAAGGTCGACACATATCTCAGGAGGGCAGGTTAGACGTAGATGAAAATTGTTGGACTCTCGATAAGCTAATGGCTTCCTTGTCCACTTGCCATCAGGGCCTTTGGCTTGGATGGCAAATCTTGTTAAATCTCTTAACTGAAGATCTAAGCTCAAGAAGGTGTGCAAGAGCCAAACCTTACATGAAGGGCTGGGTGTGGTGAGAAACCATCACCTGGTGGAGGTGAATGAATCCACCAAGCACAGTGCATATAGGGCGCAGACACTGCAGGCAGAGTGAGGGTGAGCTCACCTGGGAGAGGGATGCTCAGCCCTAGCAGGACAGATTGTTTGACTGTCCATGGGAAGCGCAGACCTCTACTGGTTTTCCCCAACTCCCAAGTGCTCTGTCTGTCAAGTGAAGCGCATGCAGAGTGCCCCATGTGCGTGTGTTGACTTAGGATGCAGGCAGCTGGAGGACTTAGGAAGTGGTAACGAGGTTGGACGAGCTGTCACTTCAATTACCCCACGAAGTATGGTTCACTTCACTCATCCTTCCCTTCACTTGCTCCCTAGGTTACTACCACTGCTGCTGTGTAACCTCTCCCAGTACACAGCCAGTGTCAGCATCAAAATGTCGGGTTGTGCCCTTTGGTTGTCATCACCTGATTACTAGACAGAACCACAGACGGAATCTACCTGGCTACCTGTTAGAAGCACAGTGGCTCAATCTACCTAGTTACCTGTTAGAACTATTATGGTTCAATCTACCTGGCTACCTGTTAGAATTATTATGGCTCAACTGACAATTACAATTAACAAACTCAGCTGTAGCAAATATTATCATGCCACAAAATGTGTTGATAAAGAACCAACCGCACAGGAAGGTTGGCCATTCAGGGGACACTTCACCACAGCCCACTAAAATCACCACTAGAGACAGTTTGCGGTGACAGCGGAAGGAGTCAATGTCCGTTGCAAGTCATTGGAGTGTGGCATCTACGCAGCATATAATTGAAGGGTATTCAGCGCACCTATCTGGCTGTGTGTGATTGTGCTGAATGCATACCTGCATACCAGACTGGTGACAAACTTAATTTATGAGGTATCTTAACATATGAGTGAACATAGATCCGCCTCACTCAGGTCAACAGGAACTAGTATTCAGCAACAATGCACAGTCCTGTAGGACCCTTCTGTCTTCATTACACATGGTGTAATCTACTATACGATGTCAGTTTCATGGAGACATTTATTTAATTCACCCACTTAGCCCTAATGTCAGTACCACTAAATAATAGGTGTGATGACTGTGACAAGGCCATCACAAATAGGCCTACTCTGTGTCAGAAGACAGATTGTACATTAAAACATAGCAGACCTACTGGGAGCAACTGCATGTATGTATGTACATACTGGGTACTGACGATGAGATGATCTTTAATGTGTGAATGTGATTAATGTTGACACCTCAGTATGCACTATGCACGGTTACAATTTAGACATATATACATTACTGTATAACTGTATAAATTAATATGTGTAATTATTAATGTGTGTGGGTGGGTGCTGGAAGCAGCCAACTTGGCAGTTGTATCAATACTTAGTCCATAAACCTGAGGGATGTATTTAATTATTAAAGAGACAGAGTAGCTTGAACTGTTTCAGAGTGGAAGAACAAGATGTGAACAGTTTCAGAGTGGAAGAACAAGATGTGAACAGTTTCAGAGTGGAAGAACAAGATGTGAACAGTTTCAGAGTGGAAGAACAAGATGTGAACAGTTTCAGAGTGGAAGAACAAGATGTGAACAGTTTCAGAGTGGAAGAACAAGATGTGAACAGTTTCAGAGTGGAAGAACAAGATGTGAACGGTTTCAGAGTGGAAGAACAAGATGTGAACAGGTGCGTTTGGACATCTCTCATCAATCAATCAGATCAGGTTCGTACTTCATAGAGAGACAATGGGATAGTTTTAACATGGGGATTATTTGACATTATTTGAAAAATAATCTGAACAATAATCCTTAATTAAGAATTACACCTAAAGAGAATGCCTGAGCCTGATTTATCACCAATCTCTTCAGGATGAATGGGCTTGCACACCAAATTATTAAATAAGTAACAGTGATGGAATATTATAATATGAGTAAGCGTACAAGTGATTTACAATTAGAATACATTTACCTGATGCATTACTGCATTCACAGTTCTTGTGTCCGTTAAACATGACACAATGTACAATGTCGTTGGAGACACACTATAGCAAACATGACATTTTATGCAGATAACATTTGCTGTTACTGGGTATGCATCCTTAGAAATGGTTTGACATTTTCTATAGTGGTGTTATTTGTGTGATGTAAAAAATATTGATATTTCTTCTATTTCTACTCTATTAACAAATGTAGATCTATTATTATATCAGTGGTATCAAAATATAAAACAATTCTATATGCACTCACATGTCCATAACCACGTCTGAGTTTCTAATGTTGTTTCCACTGCATCATGAACTTTACAACCCAGTTATTTATTTAATTCTCATTTCCATGTAAAGCCAGTTTATCAGTGAGACTTTCAAGTCATTCTGCCAGCATGAAGTCACCCATTCAAGTTCAAGGCTTTGTGGCTTCCGTGTGGGGGCCTCCCTACGTCTGATTACTCTGATTGTGAAACTGCATCTGCAAGTTATTTTCTACCGAATTAGGGGAGATTAAGATTGACATGTCACAGACAGAAATTAGGCTTATGAAGAACAGGAATATATTAAAGCAGTCTTCATATATTGTGAGAGGGAGAAAGCTACAGGATGGGGAGATGGATGGATGACTGGAGAGGCAGAGATTATCACTGACTTTGAACAAACTTGGTAAAATGTAGCATTTATCAACTGATTGGCTGGTTTATTGCTTGTGGAATCAGAAACGGAAAAAAATAGTGTAATGGCTGCAGCGAATGGCAATTATAAGGAATTTGATAAACATTATATTTTGGCCATGTAACAAGTGTGGGTTCTGGAGAAATGATGTACATGGAATTCAGTTAGGGGCAAACTATTTAATTGGCATAGCTCAGCCTTCTGTCAATGGTTTCAAGCTGCAGCATCAATGCAGGACTTCCAGTCATTAGACTCCAGAGCAATGTTACAAATAGTAAATCACACCTGTAGCAGCTAATTAATTGCATGTCCACCGTTTGCATCTGCACAGAAAGTCATGTAGGAGCCTGCCTTTGAAAGAACGATACCCGAGACACATAGCTAATGAACCCCTCACAGGAAGACCCTAAAACAAAGGCTGTATGTAGCATATTGGGCTGCTCAAGGAACAAAGAGAAACATGTTGATCCTTTGGATGCAGACCCTGACAGCAACAACTGCTGGGAACCCGACAGATTCCAGCTGACAATGCCATGTGAATGCCATAAAATCATCATAATTATGTTTCATGACTAATGCACTGTGACATTTTCCTCTCCAGATATTTATTCATTTCTGTCAGCAGTAATGGACGATATTAATTTAGTGGCAGGCTCAATTGTAGGAGGAGAAAACACATTAGAGTGAGCGTAGTTCCATCGAGACAGTTTGCACTGTGCCAGCACACAATCAAGGAATAGCTAGTTACCTGCTGTTCCTTATACGGTAATGTTCCCCATTGCGCAGTCTGATGCCCTCCTTGAACCACGTCATGCGAGGCCGTGGACGCCCCTTCGTCTTGCAGCGCAGCTTTAACCTCTTGCCCTGGTGGACGCCCACCTCCTTTGGCATAACCCTCACCCTGGGTGCCTTTGCTGAAACACACACGGCATACAATGTAACGTCAGGTCTCTAATTATCCATAACAATGGTGACAGTGCAGCATGTTTGAAATTTGCAATGAGAGTGAGCAGTCTACTGGAAGAACCGAACAAGTCACATTTAAAAACAACTGAAATTATCTTGGTTTTGGATGTACAAGATTTTGCACAATGTCTCTGCAGAGAAACATTTTATTAGCAAAGAAATATTTGTACCACACTACTGGATGTAAACCTCCTTTATTTTAGTATCTCCTGCAGGAATTTTTTTTAAGATTTAATGTCATAGATGTTCATATAAATCAAGCACAATACTAATCTTTTATTATTACTTTTACTTATTTCTATTGATATATATATTGCATTTGTGCTTTTGTTGGCCCTAATTATCCATGTTCACCATCTTTGATGGTGTCAAACAATGGGGTGTTGAAATGTTGATTGGTTGGTTGGTTGGTTGGTTGGTTGGTTGGTTGGTTGGTTGGTTGGTTTGTGTTCTCTAGTATCCAACAGTCTCTATTACATCCAGCCAAACATGCAGAGTGACAGCTTGTAGCAGTGGTGATCTGTGTTCATACACAGCTATCACAGCCTTCAGACTCTAACAATAGCCATGTGGCTGCAGTAATGAGGCAAATAAAATAGTAATAGAGGCGCAGGCTGCTGTTTCAAATAATGGCATCTTGCCATGGTGCAGTTCAAGGCTCTAGGAAGACACTGGCCAGTGGTTATAACATGTCCATTCCATGTCTGCACAGGACAGCCCTGGACAGTGTCTCCTGGCAACAACCATGTGCAGCAGGCACTAACCAACACATAAAACAGGCCTTATCAGTTCTAGTAGAAGGCTATTTATCAAGAGAACACAGAAGATCATCCACAGTTACACAAACACACTGACTGCATGAAGCAACAAGAGAAGAAAACACATTATTATTGATATCAATATATTTCAGTCACACTAATCAAGAGATATTAAATAATAAATATCCTGATATCAGATACCTCCTATGTGTGAGATGACCTGCTTGTGGGACAAGGGGCATGTGGATGCAGACTGGGTGCTAGTTCAGTGAGGGTGGCACCATGGCTGCCTGCTGCAAGGCTCACACAGTTCCGAGGTCCTGACACGGGCCTTCTGCTGTGCTGCAGGTGATGCCGCCACACTGGCTCGCACTACACACACACTACACCAACACATGACGGTTCTGTCAGAAACTGGCACCAACGTGTGCTTTCTGAGAAGCTTGTTTGTGGCACTAAGGTCGATCACCTTGGCATGGGATTGCTTATTGCAGCAGCCTGCTGGCAAGCATGAGAACTAACGAGGCAATTTGTCGATTCTGATAAATAGCAGAAAAAGCTGCAGTGCATTTGTCTCAGATTATAAAATGCACTTTAATTCTTCTGGGTGCCCCCAGGAGCAAATTAGTCAAGCCAAACTGATCTTCGCAACCATGCCACGCTTTGTGGCTAGGGAGAGGGAAATTTGAGAAAGTGCTGAAAGGGAAGCAACAGGGATGGGAAGATGCTGGGACTGTACGGAACAACCCCGTTGTGTAACAGCCTCGAGCTGTACAGATGTTACACAGCTGAAGGAGCATGTAACATCAGGGCCACATGAATCGAGTCTACTCCAGCAGGCAGTGTGGTGCCTGTAGCCGTCTCCCAGCACTCCAGTAGCCGCAGACAACCTCTAGGAATGGCCTGCCAATCGCCACTGTGTCACCATATGGCACATGTGAACAATGCAATGTTGCATCTCGGCTCCGCTCCATGTGTGTGCTATTGGAACCCCACTTAGTGCATCAGTCCAATGCGCCACAGAATTCCTGCTTGAAGCAGTGGTACCTGACATGGGAATCTGTGTAAGAAACGAGAGAAGATGAGCAAGGATGGATGGACAATGTAGCCATGTAAACAAACCACTCCACAGCAATTGATCAAGTCCACGAGGTAGCAGCAGCTATTTCATCATGACTTCACTATCTGTCTGTCGGCCTAGATCCTGTTGGCAGGTACCCAGGCAAGGAATGCAGTCTGTGTGGCTACTGGCTCTCACACCTGGCCAGGCACTCAGCTGATGCTGTCACTGGTGTTTCAGCTGCCTGCCGTTCCTATCACCCTGCAGCACGGAACCATCTATTTCTCAACACCGTGGTGGCAGACTACACCAATCTGGGTGGCATCATTAGGGCCCATTATAAATTGGTGCAAGTGAGGCCTGAACTGGAGTCATTAGAGCAGCTTTGTAGCAGGTTTCTGGCAAACCTTGGCTACCTGCCCACACCCTGTGGCCTGCTGCAGTCCACCTACCATCTCTGGTACGCTTCATCCACCGCTGCCTCACCTAGACAGCTTGAGGCGGCCGAGGAACATGACCTCACCAGGACGGTGTGAAGACAGCACATTTCACCACTAGACACACAACACACCTGAGCATGTGTCATGTAACACACCTGGACAGACATCATGTAACACACCTGAACTGCAGTCATGAAACACACTTTGCCAGTCATTACATAACACATCTAGTTAGTGGTCACATAATATAACTGGCCAGTTGACACAATTCTAAGATTCAACAGAGAGCAGTGCTTGCCCTTGTCCTCCAATACAGGGGAAATAATTTGTTTAATCACACAATTTAGTGATTAGACAAGACACATTTGCAAGTGGGATTCAAGTTACTCGCATTGCCTTGATCTCCCACTGCCAGCACATTCCTGTCGATGTAGACTTCAGATAAGGCAAACTTTAGATCTCGCCCCTGATAAATAGCCCAAATATTCCTAGAAAAAAAATATGTAGTACTTCAACCCAGATGGAAAAAGCGGTGTTCTGTGATAAGCAACTGAGACTGTGCCAGGGTAACATTTCTAGCAGCATTTACTGGCAACACACTAGCATTTCTCTTGCACAATTGTACTCGATTTGGACATTAGCTTACAGAACAAACTTACAGCAACACAGTCAATTTATAAATGTTACACATATTCTACTATGACACCACCATTGGCATTTCTTCAGTCAGTCAGCATCTGCAGGAAGAAGACCTGTCTGGGGTTCTTCCTGCCCCCCATACCACCCACCCTCACACCACCCACCCCCACCCCAGGCCATCAGTAGTCACCCCTGATTGAAGTGACACCTCTCACTGTACTTCCTGATGTCTTAATCAGTGAGATTCATTAATAAGACTCATTTCCTGGTGTCTCCTCCATAGGATAGCTTCACCACAAGCCACTGACTAACCAGTTGGTGGTCCAGAGGTTCACCCAAGGCTGCTTCAGCAGGCATCCTGGTTCACACAGGTAACCTTACCTCACCTGGTCAGTGACTGCACCCCACTGCCCCACTCCCCTCCCACACTGCCCCACTCCCCTGTGCCCACAGGTATAGCGTCACACCCTCCCCCACAGCAAGAGTTCGTTTGCCAGACTGTGGCCGTCAGGGCGGCCAACCACAACTACTAGTGACATACCACCTGTTGTAGAACACAGCCTAGCAGACCTGGCCAAGCTGGAGCCCACATACACTATCACACCTGCTGCACAGCATGCACACATGTGCATACACACATACATGCATGCAGCACACGTAACACTGCAAATTGTCTTGACATGATCCTGAAGCAAGTGGTCAAAGACAACTCATATACCACCTGGTGGCATCTGGAGGACTCATTGATGGCCAGTCAGTTGACCTCCAGCAATGACCTTTCCCACAGGTTCACCCTCACCTGGGCACTAGTCACTCATTATGCCCCAGCTGTAAGGTGTCCAGCATGGGCTTGATGCCAGACTTCTTTCACACCCACTAACCTCCCTACCATGTGTCGAAGGCCACAAGACCTGCCTAAAACCTGGCAATATGCAGCACGAGAGCTGCAAAACCTCAGCCAGAAAATCTTCTTTCTTTAATTTCAATTGTTCATAAACAGTATACACTCTACAATCTCTCTACTCATTCCAGTCATATGATAACTGACTATGTTGGTAAACCTCCCTAAACAAACCATCATTTCACTGACCTATGACGCTGAACTTACAATATGCAATAAAAAAATTTGTATGGGCAATCTGCCCATATGAAAAACCTTAAAGAAACACTGACTGTAACCAAACAGGCCTGTATGTTCCAACAGGAACACTGACAAGTCAAAACCTTTGACAGAGAAACTTGCTGCCTAATTAGCCATCCTTATCTTAACTCATGTCACAGATGAAGAAACCAATTCAACTGCCTGCTAGAATCTGTCTGATCCTCAGGTAGGCTAGCCTACACAGACACACCTGTATGCAAAAACACAAACCACCTGCATAAGCTGCCAAGTGAACTTTGTGGATTCAGCTGCACCTTGTTCTAATGAACCACATCAGCACTATGTCACTAGTACAAAACAAACCCCAAAAGGACCATGTAGAGACACCACAGACCCGTTCACTATGTGCACCCAACAGGTGAAAAGGCCGCCCTAGTGCGCCATAACTCGCTACAGAGTGGGTCAATGTAAAAAACTGCAAGAAATTCTGAGTATTCCTGTCTTGACTGCAAGCAAGCGAATCCTGCATGTCAAACAAATGAAGTTAGCTGCAGGTAGAAAACCCAGATCAATCGGCGAGGATTGTGCTGCCTCAACAGATTGCTCGGGTCCCTAGTGGCTCGCACAGAAGGCACAGACTTCAATCAATGCACACGATGCCTTCAGGTGACGAGGCAATCCCACTAACACACTAATCCACATTTGGCCACAAATGGTTTGATTTAGTTTCTTGTTAACTCGGGCAGCAGAGGACTGCAAAATAATTGATGAAGGCTTGGCTAAGACTCTGTGCACTGCACAGTAACTGTAGACTTGCTTTTGGCTAGAGTGTCTTCTCATCCAGTGACACACAAAAATACTTCACTACCACAACAGTAATATTCAGATCCTATTCAGATGTGTATTAATGGGTCAAATAAAGAATATCTGTCTGTACCAAAAACATAACCACCAATGCAAAACCTCAATAAATAACTTGAAACTTTAAACACCTGACAACTTGTTTGGGCAATGCAATCAGCCACGAAAACACTCTGTAGTGGCAGTTTTTATCATAGGTATCACTGCAGCTTTTTATGCGGAATCCGATGCCAGCCACTGGATATTGCAAGCGGAGTACAAGAAATATCTTGTAGCACATGCTGGCCTGTCAGTGACAGGCTGTTGGACACTGACAGGCTGTCAGAGACAGAACAACTGACAGCGGTACAAATCTGCAAACAAGATATTAGCTTGGTCAATGACTCAGATGGCTGGCAAAGGGAGGCAGCTGTGTAGTGCTGGTGCACTGGTGCAAGGCTCTTCCTGCATCCAGGCACTGGGGGTCTTCCTTTATCAAGGCCATGTGTCAGGGCCATCACACAAACACATCCCTCTGATACAGTCCCAGTGGTCAGTGATCCATCCACAAATTACACTACTAGACATTATCTGCCAGACTCTGTCCAGGACCATCAACACTATCCCAACTGGTCAGTTGGGTCAGTGTACCCTGACCAAACTATCTTGTTGATGCTAACAAGACTTCAACATGGCCATCTGTTCAGTGTAGGACTGATCAGACACTACAGTCAAACAGGTGCACCTTTAAAATTGTATTTAACACTACAAAAGCCCCATATTTCTTTAATAACTAGAAATAGCTAATTTTTATGTCTTCAAGAATTTTTTTTACATATTTATTGTGTATGGCTTCTACAATTTCACACCTCAGTGTTTTTCCTGTCCCCACACCTCAGAGTTAATATTCCCCTACCCCAAGGTGATGGATGTCTGCAACCAGTAGATGCAAAAGTGTACATATGCTCTCCCATTAACCCCCCTTATTAACCCCCCTTATTAACCCCCCATTGATCATGAAAACAGCCTACAGCAAAATAATCCCCCTTGCAAAGGAAACATTTTTATTGGTTAATGACAGGATAACCCCCACTGTTCAATATCACTCATCCTGACAACTGGTGCCCTGGTAGAAGGTGATTAATGAGAAAATAATCTCACCAAAAATCTCCATGGTATTTTTTTGTAATTACACAGCATGCCTAAAATTATCTTATGTCTATCAAGTCTATTACCAGTATTGTCTTTCTCACTGGTTACCTCAAATTAGACAACAGAACTTCGGAACAGAAAGGACAAGACCACCGAAGCTTGCCAAGTGATGGGTTCTGCCCGCCCATATCTGTTAGCAGCTTATTGGTATAATAATCACCCCATCACTCATACCCCTTACCACTTGACAGCTGATGTCTTCCAAGCTGGCTTCTTACAAGAAATTCTAGCCAAATTTGTAAAGCCATAAATCTTGATGCCACAGACATCTTTGTCCAGGGAAGTTCACCACACCCTTCCTCATGCCAACCCTAAAACAGTGCCTTATTCCCCTAACTCGCAACCTACTGCTTCTCCCATTTCCCTAATTTTGTTCATACAACATCACTGTACCTGTCTCACAGGGAAAATATTACTTATTTATGACTTATGAGGTTATGCTCCAAACAGCCCTGTCTAGGTCTAACATAGGAGTGACTTGTTTTCCTTCTCTAGAGTTAGTGAGTCCACAACAGTTTTTCAGTTTCCCTGCCTGGGATCTTTTACATCCCCTGGCACAGACATCAGGTAGAAAGGACCAACGGCTTTTAGTATCTCTCCCGAAAGACAAATGCAAAGTGGGATGCAGGAAATTGCCCAAGCAAACAGCAGCAGGTTGATTCAAACCCAGGTCCCCTCAATCGACAGTCTGGTGCTCTTCCACCAAATAAGTGTGACCCACAAAAGCTTTTCTAATTTACAGATTTTAAACTGGCATGTTTTATGAATATAATAATTATAAAACAGCTAACTGCATTAATTGACTATCTACAAGTTATTATCTAGACAACTGTATCATAGAGTACACTGCGGCAACCAAGTTGTCATTGTTGTCACAGCAGATGTCTAGACACTTAACTGCAAATTTAACCAATCTACAGCTGCAATATTTTGACTAACCCTGCCAAACTACAATGTACAACCTAACCGACAACTAACCATATTAAAGCCTCTGTGTCTATAAGGTTGTTGTAATTACTTTTATCCCACTTCACAGCCTTTTCATTAGAATTTCCACCATACAGACCAACATGCCCAATGTCCTGCTGTATTTGACACCTGTTGGGAGCAGTGTTGGGAGAGTGGGCATGCTTCCTGTTCCCTCTAGAAGGTGTGCTGGTGGCGCAGCAGGAAGGCTAGTTCTAGGAAGCACAAAAAGTCTGACAGAACCAACCTGACACCAACTGAACAATGCCTAATTAACAGTCTCCATACATTAGTTAGCCTACAAGTTTCCCTGCAGACTATCTCCTATGACCCATCAGGGTCTTAATGGGTGTATGTTCATCAAGAATTTATTAAATTAACATGTACAAAAATAGCCAAGACATCGAGTAACACGGTCCAGTAAGCACACACTGGGCAGTTAGTAGAAAATAGACGATATCCGATGTGAAACATGCAGCGGGCAAACCCAAGTGGCAAATCGGTTACACTCCTTTGCCATGACATTTTTACTCACAATCATATCCACCTGTTCACACCGCATCTGGTTTTTGCAGCAAGTTTCCATTAAAAAAATAAGCCATGATGTCCGTTCCAATAAAATGTGAATTCTCTATACACATGGTTTAACTTGCACCGTTTGCTCAAGGCGAATACCACAGCATAACAAGACCTCCTGATGAGACCGGGTCCTAGTTCTCGGACCACCCAAGTAAACATCACCTTCTGTTGACTTAGGGTCCCAGCCACCCAAGAGTGAATGTCATCCTTCCAGTCATTAAGGTTAACCACCTGATTCATCAGTGTTTAGTCCTACACGGCCATTATGGGAAATAGCTTGTCTGCATCTTCGACAACACCCAACTTTTTCTGAAGCCATGATGGAACATGGAAGCTACAGCACAGCCAATCACAGACATCTTCTCTCTTCCATTGACATGATATGTCATGGAACGGGAATTAATTGTCCAGATAACCCATGGAATGGGAAAAAATTCAGCCTGAAATTTATTTATATAATCGGAAATGATCATCGATCACAAAAGATTGTGATCGACTAATTGATGAGAAGCACGAACCAATCTATAATCAACAAAACTTATTAATCGGAACAACACTACCAGAGACAGACCACTAATAATAGTCACAACCAACCATTTATCGTCAAAATCCATCAACCCAAAATGTTAGTATAATCATCAACAAATTGATTAGCTATGTATTCATCATATTAAAGATTTCCTTGATGCCTTAGCAGCAGTGTTAAGTGCCAGGACCCTTGATTCTAAAGTTCTGCGTTTCAACCAGTTGTTTTTCTCCACAACAATTTCAACCAGACCGCTATTGAATTGCTACAAAGTCTAAACGGTCATTCGATCAATATTAATACTGGTCTACTGGACAGAAGTGCATAACTCATTAGTGGATGCCGAGTGTGTCTGATGTAGTTATTGGAGCCACTAGGAGTCATAGCCCACATGCTATCGAAATCCAATGCAGCATATTAACGCAATATCTAAAATCAATGAACTATCTGTAAACATCGGATCAACTATTGACAAGTCTCCACATTGCCAATATATTGACATTAATGTAGCACAGGTCTGAATGAAGAAGTATGTACTGGTATTTATTTAGCCAGCATTAACTACCTCCAGACATGTGAGGGTTTAGCTGCTGTTATGTAACCACGTCTTTGCCTGCCTGGTACCACAGGCACATATGCATCATTCAGTGGCCTGAGTGCCAGAGCCAGATCACCCCCACAAGCCCGTCCACTCTTGCACCCACTCTTGCATGCACACCACACACACACAAACACACACACACACACACACACACACACACACACACACACACACACACACACACACACACACACTGGCTGCAGTGAACTGAAGAGATTTCCATTGCTGTCAAACAGGTGTATAACATTTCGTGCTTTCCTCACTCAGACCACGACATCAGTTTATCCCATGTAAACATTTAAAAGTAAAAACACTGCAGGAAGCCTCCCAAGTTTTCACAGCTGTCCACAGACGTGCTCATCAAAGGTTATAAGTGTGTTATTCCAGATGTTACTGTATCTTGTCTAGGCCAACAAATGTAGGTCTGCCACGTTAAGCTTATTTAAAAATGACTGCAAGAATTAAATTAGAAATTTTGACTGTTTTATTGCTGCAGATGTCTTGTGGCTATGGCAACCATTTATTTACCTGCATCTGCAACTGTTCATACACTTGAGGGCAGATTGCCAATTAGAAATCAGAAACTGTTTTCGCGCAATCAAATTTTGCCACAATTTATTTACACAGCCTGACTGACCACATGGACTGCACTGACCACTTGCTGACCAGTCTATAATAAGGTGAAGGCTAGGGTCACTGGCCACCCAGACCACACACTTTCAGAAAATGAAACCATCCAGCCAGAAATACATGGTTCATAAACAGCAGGCAGCATATCATACCAGCTCCCACTGTGACCTGTTGCATAAGGGCACAGACCATACTTGATTTTGTGGCCATGTTAATGTGATCATAAAAAATTATATAAAATTCATGCCACCCATTGGCTCTATGTGCTGAACAAGTTTCATAAAAATCACATTCAGTGGCCTGAGTGCCACTTACGATTACAATAAAAATTGGCAGTTTTCACAAAATATTAATATGCCTACCAGTGTCTTGGGAATGTCACCACCAAAATACCTATGCTTCTTCAAATCTGCTTCATACTGCAACATCCCACTGCCAAAGGTCCAACATTTCAATAATTCTAACCTTCCTTCTTGGCAACTTAAATTACTGAAATTAGCTAAATTGCGTCTTTTAGGCACTACATCCGTGTGAAACATAGTGTAACTGCGGTCTGACTCCATAAATGGACCAGGGAGTGACAGGTTTGCCTGCTTTAGACACTGGCAGGTCTCCCTAAGAGGAGACTTAACTGTGTTCAGTCAACCAGAACAAGACAAGTGATCCATCTTGGTCAATGCGGCAACACCACCATTAAACCACTGATCCTGACAAGCACCAATAAAATGGCCTACTCCAGAGAGTAGGTTAATAAGCAGAAGGCATTGGGCAAGAAATGAAGTCAAGACTGTCTAGACGGTCACCTCAATTGAGATGTTAATGTCAGTATCCATTGGACAGACATTTGCCTCAGTATAACTATAAGACTATACACTGGGCAGATAAATAATGGTCATTGCATCAATGATCAGTGTCCACTGAACATATACATACAAATCTCTGGCCACTGCCTCATTTTGTCAGCAGATGGACATCAGGAATCAGGAATTGTTTATTCGACAAGACATGTAACATAAATTAAGAAATACAAAAACATACTATGAATTTCTACAAAATGCATAAATACACAAATATGAATGTTAATCATCAACATGAGACAATAATAAAGATAAAGGAATACACACAACATGTGTATGTCATCTACTGTGTGACTGACTCTGATGTCTGCTGTGACCCTCCGCTATACTTACTACTAACAAGACACCACCAACATAGTGGGGTGACAGTTAGTGGCACCCATTTGGTGACAGTCTAAATAAAGCCAGTGTTTACTGAGCTGCACTGTTGATCCATCTAAACAGCTGTCTACATGATCATTGTCAACACCAATATCCTTGTTGAACCTTCAGGGCCACCTCCTAAGTACCCCTCACCCTTCCAGCCACCCTAGTGCAGTCTACCCACACCAAGATGTCTGAACAAACAAAAAATTAAGCACTAACTACATAAGGTCAGGACAGACTCTTGTTTATGATAACAGGACTTCAGTATTAAGCATAATTACCTCTTAAGAAACTTAGTGTTTGTTCTGAATATTTCAACTGCATCTAGCAAACTGGTTATTAATATTAATTAAATATTAATAACCAAGAAACCGGATCATCTATCCATTCAAAGACTTCAGTAAGTGTTAAGGGTGCTGTTATCCCAAAGAAGCCCCCAATTGGTGTGTATAACCTGCTATATTGGAATGTGAGGCCCTATCATTGAACCAATAACCTCTGCCTTATCAAAGTTACAATGTTTCTCGACTGAAACTGTATCTGTGGACTTCACACACACAAGAAAAATAACCTCTTGCGTATCAGGACGAGATTAGCTGAATATATTCCAGATAAACACCACATTCTAACACAACTCAATCTGGTCAGTGCATCAACAGACCGCTGGTTCCCACAGTTCAATAATATAAGGAAACTGTTTATCTATACAGAAAATAGCGTTTAGTGAGTATGTGTGGAGAATATTGTTAGATTTTTTAATGCTTACAGTAGCTATTTATGAATGGATACACACGTTGCAACCTGTGCTTCCACAGCCACACTCCTCCCTTGACAACAGTTGATTACAATGTCATTATACAGTAATTCTGGCTGCTAACGAGGTATAATACTACATGGATCTACTCGAAATAGGCACTAAACCTGTGATACAGCTGCAAATCTGGTAATATGCCCGGTGCCTACAGGACAGATAGAAGATTATGGCTTGATAACCACCTAGCAAGTGCACAAAACTGCTAACATTTACTACAATTAACATGCAATTATTACAGCATTGCAGACATTCATTTGGCTCAATGGGGCTCTGGTTCTGCAGTCTAATCAATAGACTGTGTCCGACATCACAACAAGATTCCCTTTTACTCCAATTACTTGGGCAGTTTTGTAGTTTTCTGTTTACTTTTACTGCATGTACTTTAGCAGGCATTGGTTTTTATTACGGGACATTTGACCTATCAAGTGTCAGAGACACATGTAATACTGTTGTAAGTTGTGGTGGGTTACTTTGGTGTCAGTGAGTGTCTTATTACAAATAACATGGTAGCAAATATATGCAATAGTTGGAATCTGTGGACATAGCAATGTCCATGTAAGGTCTTGCACCACTGGACACTTGTTTTGGACAACTGCTGACCACCACCAGGCAAGACGAAACATTATGTGGCTTCACTAGTGCTGCCTGTCTTCACTGATGTTGTGGGATGTCAGATTGCTAGTTAAAGCAGAGCTACTTCAAGCCTATTACACATGCATATGTACATCAGCGCCCATGCACCAGACGCCCTGGCCCTGGTCTGCAAGCTATACCTGCCAAACTACCCAAGATGAATAGCTGCAGAACGTAATCTTATCCAGACAAATTTAGACAAATTATTGATGTTGTGGCGACAATGAAAAACAGAAAGCCACGTTTTTCGAACGATGAAATTATAACTAGCATTGGGATGGTTCTGTAGGGAGACGATGACAGCAAATAGCTTGGCACTCGCAAAAAGCGAAACGGTGAAGTCTGCGATGACGCAGGTGGTGTGAAAGATGCGCAGCCTGACCATGCACTGTACATCAACATCGACTCGGCTCATAAACAGAACCAGACCAACATGAAACAGCCATGTAAGTGTGCAAGTAAGCAGCTGGCTTTGATGTAGCCTGCCTTATCCTATGCGCTACGGCTGTTTACGTGTATGTCCTGACAAGACAACTCTTGGATTCAGTCTTAGAATATATCCTCCCATGTGGACTAACATATTTACAGACAAACAACTGATTTCTTAGAAATTACTTATTAAACATGCACTGGGGGACAGACAGACAGAATTGTTTATCATCCAATTGTACCAAATAGCACAGTAACAATATTATAAGTTATGTGTGTGTGCACGCACATGCATGTGTATGTGCGCGTGCATGGGTATAAAAGTATATGTAGTACAATTTGGATATGGGAGACTCGTATTAAGACTATAATAAAATCGCTCCCTCGCTCTGATTGTATTAAATATCAAACTGCAATGCATGAGCACTATCATGAACGTAAACAGACGGGCTTCCACAATACTTCCTCATTGACACATTGCCTAGTCTCACCAGCTTATCTATAATGGATGTGTTTGTCTTCATTCATAGTCAATAAAGCTGTAATTCATGGTTTGTTCAAAATCTGCTAGGTTTGTCAAAAATCTGCCTAGCATCAATAGTATTTGCTCTTCGACAGCAGTTTTTCATTTGATTTTACACTTGTGTAATAAACACAAGAAAATATGTACTCTACTGCAACTTTTCTATTTGAAACAAATACATATTACTGTAATACCCATACCCCATTGTAATTTACAATGGGATATAGCCATATTGTTCCAAAAATCTGTTTTGTACATGTATATGATATGGCAGGTATGTAGCTGTGTAGAGGAACACTAGTTTCTCCAGTGGAGTGTCCATTTATCCTGCAGTCAGGCAAGTGGTAGACAGGGGGTCAACTGTTAGCACTGACCCTTCACCCACACTGTAACCCTGTAGTCTGATACATGCTAAATGGATTACAGACTTCATTGCTTGTACAGCCAGCATGTGACACAGCCAGTGACCACAGAGGCAGTTGTAACAGATCCAAGATATACCCTCTCATGTGGATACAGATGTCAGATTTGAAAAGGCAATTTATTTATTTTTTACTGGGAGATCCACTTGGAATGCCTAATACCTGCTCAGTTGCTATGGGGTTACCTCTTCTGTCTTCATCAAGAACAGAAAATAAGTGCATTTTAAATCACTGCCCTCTCATAAAACAGGGGATTCGACACAAATGTCAACTGACAAAAATAATGTACTAGGATGTAGACTACATGCTGTTCAGGTGAATGATAATAAAATATCATCACAAGTTTACAAATATGGTACCGTATATACCAACATGCGCGCTTGCTGAAGTAGAATTCTAACTTAGCCAACTGCTTTCAGTGTGGCAAATGTTAACTGGTTGCTACCAGTCACTCATCTGTCTTTGAGCAGCTCAAACTGTTTGAACAATGTACTCAACCTGAAAACCACCACAGTCAGATTTGCCATTTAGCTTCCAACACAGCTGCGAGAAATACCTGCGTCTTTTTTATATACTCCAGTTATCTTCTGTTTACACAGCAACAAAAGTAGGCATGATGGGAATGTGTGTCTTATGGATGGACACTGGTGGAAAGTTCAAGCTGAATCGTTTCAGTGTTACGCATCTGTGCAAGCTACCTTTTCTGAATTTGTCAACAGTAACATAAATTCAGTTTTTTATTGGAAATACCGTAAAGCACTACACTAAAGATTAGCTCATATTAAGGGAGTATCAATACTTTCCAATTGTAAATTTTAAATGAAAACTTTGTGAAACAACTCACTAACTAACATGACCGCAGAGGCAGGAGAAATACCTGACTTCTATACCTGGCCATGTCTTATATGTGGGTGATCTAATGCAGTCATTTATCACCTGAGAAGCTGAACTGCAGCAGCAAGAAGACATTTGTCCTGTGGCATGCTCTTGATGGCAATAGTCTGTCCTAGGCATTACATATCTGACCCTGTTTCTACCCTACAGCTCAGTGAATGCTTGCTACACATACTGGACCAAACGTCACATGAATTACACTGCTGCTACTAGACACCAAACAGATTGTACCTTTTACTAGTTGTACACTTAACAAACTGCTGTAACCTGGCACTACCTTGTGGTGGCCATCTTTGATGAATGTCCATGCACTCTGCCCACACTTGAACCCCACAAGGGTGCAGGGTGCAATTCAACTTGACAAGCAGCCTGTGTCACAAGGTATATGTTAACCCTGGGTTACAAGAAAGATACAATGTTAAAATATGATATGGGTTCCACTCCTTATTTACGCACCACTTAATCGTGTAAAGTCACTGACACGTCAAAGGTAATACAACAGTGCTTTTATAAAGTATCATTGCTGACTTTGTTGTAGAACCGTGTTAAAATACAAAGTGGCTTCTTGATTCATTCAGAAAAAGGCACAACTGTGAAGACCTGATGGTATCTAATACAGCCTCTTCATGCTACAACATCTGCCATAGACACAACGTACTGGGCTGAACCGCCAGCCAGTGCAGCAAACTGTAACAGAGAGCACTGGGAAAAAGACATCTAAGCATCAAAAGCATTCACCTCGCGGTCTCCTTAATTCTATTGCAGTCAAATAGAACCTGTTTGTGAAAACCGACACAGCTTCAAATGTTATATTCATGGAAATCTATAAAGTAATTTTGCATGATTGGTGCCTCACTATAAGGGCCATGGTGCAATAGGTCTGCATTATTATCATCTTATGGAATATCCACAAGAACTTTCATATTCATAAGCTATGATTTGATAACATACCATGACAGATGCCTGCATAAAATCAATGTACTCCATAATAGGTGACTTTAAACCCTATACTTCCTGTGCTTAACATTGTAACACTTGCCATGTACAACAGGTAAAACAAAAACAGAGACCAAATGTGTCACTATCACTGCAGCATTAAGTGCGTTCAGAGTCTGAACTGACAACCTGTTTGACAATTTGTGAACAAATGATGTGATCTACACCCCAAAAAGCCATTACATAACAGCACCTATTGACATCATAGACAATCAGACTGGACCATGAGATGTCACACAGGCCGAGATTTGCCGATTTCAAGGAATGCTGAACAACATGATACAAGTTACACAACAAACATCAAGTCACAAGGGTGCCAGTCATGGCCAGGATCTGTCTCCAGAGGTCAACAGTGGCCACTTGGATGGAGACACTACATATAAACAAGTCAGGCCACCACCAATTCATCCCATCAGGAGACAGACAGTAGTGTTTACTGTTTTGATACACTACTGACCTGCAAACAATGGAACAGTAAACTATATTCTGGAAAGCTTCTGTTTTCATCGGTCAAAGCACAACTGACATTTCACAAGTATATTTATATAAATATGATTTTATCACCAGTGCTTATTAGGTTTTTCATATCAGCAAATTGGCCAAATCAAATCCTGCTCTCTCGGTAAAAGATTTATATGTAATATTTACTTACTATAAGAAAACATAAAAATGGAGAAATCAACAAATGTAGTTACACCAAATGGTTCTCTGTTAATTACCTAAGACAGTAAGAGATAATGCGTTTAATTAATTACAGTGACCATTCTTCCAGTCTCCCACACAGACTATTAGACAGGCATGTTTATACTAAAGAAGGTAATTCCACGTTATTTATTGGCACATGAATCAGTAAATCAGAATGGGGCACAGATGACTAGAACTGCAGACAGCTGCGGCTGCCTCCTGTTCTGGCAGCAGGCGGCTGTTAAAGGGCCTCACCTGGAATCCCCAAACTAGGATCTACAGCAACCTTGGATCCCAAATGCAGATAGCTATTTAAGGATCTCAGATTTGATCCTATAATGTTCACTAATCTACAGTGGAAGGATCGCATCCTAGATGCCAATTGCAGGTATGAGTCTTGTTAAATTGCAGTTTAAGGGTCGGCTGTTGTAGCAGAGACATGGCTCTGCTTGCACAGAAGTTATCCAGATCCAAACAAGATATAAATAGTTTTGTAGAACAAGTAGTTTATCTGGTGATAGCTCTAGCTGGTGAGAGCTTGGTCACAACACCTTTGTGCCCCACACAGAGTGACATGTTTTTTTCTTTGTTCCCACAAGGGGGAGGATACAAATTCTGGGCATGGAATGTAGCACAGAGTACAATAATGTGTAAAGTTGGAGACAAATAGTCTGCAGGTGTGTATTCACATATACCTTGCATGGATTACACATGCACTCAGTGACTCTTGGCTCAGGCATAATCATAAAACTATGATTTAATAACATACCATGACACTATCACTTTTAAAATGTTCTATTTTACAATTTATGGCCTTAAACTGAAGACATTCTGAATCTGAATATATATATATATATATATATATATATATATATATATATATATATACATATATATATATCTTGATAACAAAATGAGAGTATCTCAAATAAACACGTCTGACATAAAACCTTAGTTAATGGATAAAGAATTATAACAATTTACTTGAGTAAAATGGATTAGGTGTAGCTTCGGGCACCGTCTGGGCTTGTCTGGAGATGTTCACAGCTTGTATTAAACAATGCATTGCTTGCATGCTTGTCTGTCTGAGCTTGTCTGGAGATGTTCACAGCTTGTATTAAACAATGCATTGCATGCATGCTTGTCTGTGCATGCACTGTATTTCTTAGCAACAGTTCATGCTCTGCAAGATATATCACTCTGCCGGGACCATGATAAACTACTTCACTAGCCTCACCGCGAAGCAGCACGCCAAGTCAACCAACCTCAGTTATTATATTAAATCCGGCATGCAAGCACAGATGAAAATCCACCATGCCAAGATAAATACACGCAACAGCAGTGGTATATCACTTGTAATAAAATACAACTCAGAATGTGATATCCATGCAAATAATTAAGCCATAAGCTGGACGATTTCCTCACAGGAAGCAGAGTGGAGGAGGACCATTTGGCCAGTATGGCGGGAGATCTTCCCATGTGGGCTAGGGACTCAGACTCAGGGACAGCTGCAGCATGTGCCTGTCTGCCGGTGAAGTTTATGTCCAGCAGTAGGTAAAGGTCAGAACATCACCCAGCCACTTTTTCTAATAAGCTACCCCGAGTGAAAGATCGCACCAACCCGGCACCGCCATGCCATTTCAGGTTGCTGCGGCCAAGATATCGCATCATTTAGTTTATGTTTTTGTACCACAAGGCAGTTGAATTCAGTGAATCGGGTCCTGCTGCAGAAACATCATGATTAAGTTGTGCATGCGATGACATGGCTAATAACATCTGTAAAGTCTGCGGTGGGCCCCTCGTAAAATCATACTGACTGTCTATATTTATAGTGAATACAAACTATGTCTGCACTCGAAATAGAAAGTGAGCTGATTTTCATGAAGAGCTGTGTACAGCACATGTGAAATAAACATAGACCAGATATATATTTCTTTCTTCAACTCACGGGATCTTTCCTCAGTGCTGCTAGTGCTAAACACGGGTGTAAATTTTGTCAAGAATTTAAAAACGCACAAATGCATATTAACACAGAGAGAACACCAAACACAAGGAGATGGTCTTACCAGAAACAAGGTGATACAGACAAATGAGTGATGCCATGCATACTTCAACTTGTCAGCAGCTACTTGGAAGGGAGAAAAACCACCCAGCCAACCACCCAGCCATAGTAATTCATCTTGGCAAGACTGTATCTGATTTGTGGCCAAAGTTTTGTCTCAAGAACCCGACACCCAGCGCTACCCGTTTTTGTGTACTGTCCACAAGATCGCAGATGAACACCATGTGTTGAACTCAGAATGGTTGAGACTGAACTGAGCAAGTCTGGGACAAACTTCAAACAAGTGGTGCATATATATGAGATCTTCTGCCCTAGATGGTTTCAATTAAAGTTATTTGCTGACTTCTAGGCACTCACGTGTGGACCATTTAAATGGTCAAGGTTAGGTACTCTTCTGATTTTGGTAATGATAGAGACACATTAACTCACTACCCATTAAGCAAGATAAATAAACTTACATGAACTATGGCACTGCATTAAACATTGCTTGCTACACTAAGCTACTTGTATATTGTCACATGACTATGGATACAGCAACTATACAGAAACATCTAGATTATGCGATGGCAAATCACAAAAGATTGTGATTGAGCATAGATTGAACGCACATTATTAAGAGATCAGATTTGAAGAAGCTGCCACTTCTAGACACCACATGTTTCGTGTTACTCCTGCAAATGTGCTGTAGATGTAATCATGGGCCTTCATGGCTCACAATAAATAAACATTTGCCACACTGCAAGGCAGGATTATTTCTAAATATGCCTAGCTGCAGACAATTTACGCTTCTGGTTACACATAAAAAGATAATGATGACAGCATCGGTGACTCTTTTTATGTGTTAATATTGCAAGCCACCCGCGATGATAGGGCCACCATTCAAGGTACGGTTAGCCCAGGATGGACGTGGCAAATCCTCAATCTTAGTTTTATGCTGCAGTAGTCCAGTTGCTCCCTCAAATGCTGCACTGATAAAGGTATCTGCATTGAAGAGGCTATATGATGTTTGAAAGTCTTCTTTTAGTTTTAGAGGATGTGCTGCTTAACATTTTCTTTTAGAGGTAGAGCTGCTTAACCTTTTCCATTTAGAAGCAGCACTGCTTAATAAAACATCTAGCTAATTTTAATTCATCAGCACTGAAAAAGACATTTTTTATGTATGTTTGTAAAATATACACATATCATGGCATACACCAAGAACCTTACAAGTGTGAACACGTCTTACTGTATCACTACAGCAGTGCTAGCAGCAACTGTGAAAACAGTTCTTACTGTGCCACTACAGCAGTGCTAGCAGCAATTGTGAACACAAGTCTTACTGTACTACTACAGCAGTGCTTGCAACAAGTGTGAACACATGTCTTACTGTACCACTACAGCAGTGCTTGCAACAAGTGTGAATGCAAGTCTTACTGTACCACTACAGCAGTGTTTGCAACAAGTGTGAATGCAAGTCTTACTGTGCCACTACAGCAGTGTTTGCAACAAGTGTGAACACATGTCTTACTGTACCACTACAGCAGTGCTTGCAACAAGTGTGAACACGTCTTACTGTACCACTACAGCAGTGCTTGCAACAAGTGTGAACACAAGTCTTAATGTACCACTACAGCAGTGCTTGCAACAAGTGTGAACACAAGTCTTACTGTACCACTACAGCAGTGCTTGCAACAAGTGTGAACACAAGTCTTAATGTACCACTACAGCAGTGCTTGCAACAAGTGTGAACACGTCTTACTGTACCACTACAGCAGTGCTTGCAACAAGTGTGAACACAAGTCTTACTGTACCACTACAGCAGTGCTTGCAACAAGTGTGAACACATGTCTTACTGTACCACTACAGCAGTGCTTGCAACAAGTGTGAACACGTCTTACTGTACCACTACAGCAGTGCTTGCAACAAGTGTGAACACATGTCTTACTGTACCACTACAGCAGTGCTTGCAACAAGTGTGAACACAAGTCTTACTGTACCACTACAGCAGTGCTTGCAACAAGTGTGAACACAAGTCTTACTGTACCACTACAGCAGTGCTTGCAACAAGTGTGAACACAAGTCTTACTGTACCACTACAGCAGTGCTTGCAACAAGTGTGAACACAAGTCTTAATGTACCACTACAGCAGTGCTTGCAACAAGTGTGAACACGTCTTACTGTACCACTACAGCAGTGTTTGCAACAAGTGTGAACACAAGTCTTACTGTACCACTACAGCAGTGCTTGCAACAAGTGTGAACACATGTCTTACTGTACCACTACAGCAGTGCTTGCAACAAGTGTGAACACGTCTTACTGTACCACTACAGCAGTGCTTGCAACAAGTGTGAACACATGTCTTACTGTACCACTACAGCAGTGCTTGCAACAAGTGTGAACACAAGTCTTACTGTACCACTACAGCAGTGTTTGCAACAAGTGTGAACACGTCTTACTGTACCACTACAGCAGTGTTTGCAACAAGTGTGAACACGTCTTACTGTACCACTACAGCAGTGCTTGCAACAAGTGTGAACACAAGTCTTACTGTACCACTACAGCAGTGCTTGCAACAAGTGTGAGCACGTCTTACTGTACCAATACAGCAGTGCTTGCAACAAGTGTGAACACATGTCTTACTGTACCACTACAGCAGTGCTTGCAACAAGTGTGAACACAAGTCTTAATGTACCACTACAGCAATGTGTGCAACAAGTGTGAACACATGTCTTACTGTACCACTACAGCAGTGCTTGCAACAAGTGTGAACACAGGTCTTAATGTACCACTACAGCAATGTGTGCAACAAGTGTGAACACAGGTCTTACTCTACCACTACAGCAGTGCTTGCGGTGTCTGTCAAACAGTAACCACAAACAGTTAACCCATTATCAGGACATGCAGTGCTACAATTTAAGTCACCACAGGTTCACACCTAATGTTGTAGTCAGGTTGAATTGATACGTTCTATTTTATTTTTATGACTGACATTTAATTGAATAGCTCTACTCCTATAAATTAAGAGTTAAATATGAAATTAACATGTTTATTGTCAACTTCTGTTTGACATGCCAGTTTTATAAATGTTCAGTGTTGATCAGTTTAAACCTAGTTACAGAAATAACAGTAAGTAAACAAATTCAAAACAGTTACCACCAGTACTTAGGATATAGTTCACAGCACTTGTGTATTTTCTGAATGAAGAAAATGTTCAAAGGACCAGGGCATAAGCTAGTTGCCCCCAATGGCATATGTCATGTGACACTTCATTTTATGCAATGCCTGACAGCATATTTGTTATGTGTGTGCTGGTATAGAAAGCAAACCTAAAACATTATGCAACAAAACATGGAAACTAGATTGATTCCTTTACAATAGGTGGTATGTACTTTGTGAAGAAAAAAATAAGAACCACCCAATATTCAAATGATAATCTGATCTCAGCATCACTTACCACCTTGGGGTAGTGCATGGGAGGAGCAAGTGTTAGTCAGGCACCCAGTCAAGCAGGCTAAGAATAAATTTTAAATAAAATGGTGTTTACCAGTTTACTATGAAGGTGTACAAGCCTTAAGAATGAGTTTGTGATGATGGAAAGCAAGTACAGTAACACAATTTGTCATAACTTTTAAGGGTAGCAGTTAGTGCATTATTAAATCTAGGCATGGTATATACATTTCTTGTTAGCTTGTTATTAGATTCATGAAAAATATATTAGGAAAGTAAGCAGTTTATTAAATTCTACTTCGATTTTTTCACACCAATAAAATGTATCTATGCTGACATGTTTGATCATGTTTAAACTACAGTTTATACAAACACTTGAATCTTGATCTGCAAAACCGTTATCAAATGTACAAACAATTTAAAAACTAGGCCTTCGTAAAAACTATTCGTTCAAGAAAACCAAAGACAAAGTAAAAAAAAACTATTCATTCACGAAAACCAATGTTAAAAACTATTAATTCAACAAAACCTAACTTATAAAGTAGTAAATTAATCAAATGTACTTACCACAATTTTTACATAATGTCCGCTGAACTAGTCTGGCTGCTTTCCTCGACTGAGGTTCTGGGAATCCAGATAATGTATGAAAGGCTGGCGAATCCGCTGCTGTCGCTCGGACGGTAGTGTTCAAGAAAACTATATATTGTGATCCCACTTTGACTTGCGTGATGCATTTCTCCTTATCGTCGGGTCCAAAAATCCCAACTGTAACTAGCTTGTATCTGCGTTCCGTCTCTTTTGGAAGATACCCTTTTAAAAGTTTCTCTTTACGGAACCTAATGAGTCTAAACGTAGCGGTGTAGTAACCCGTACCTCCGGTGGTCCACAGCGCATCTTTCACGGCGTCAACTCGCTCGACAATTCCGTGGAAGACGATGTTCGCTTGAACTGCTCTCGACGCTACATCGTCAAATTTCGAGCCACAAGTCCTACAGAATGCACTCTGTATATAGATTAAAAGTCCTAAAACTATGTATCGCAGTCTGAAACTGTGCATCTTGTTATTCCCGTGTTTCCCTGCGAGGATCGCGACTACATTTGGCAAGCCTACTCGACTCGCACATGTTTTGAACGCGGTGTGGGAACCACCACTGGCGGAACGTGTCGGCTGCCGGGCGACGTCACGTGACGTCATGCCGAGGAGCCATCGTTATTTCAATGAGAGCTATTTCGATAGGTATCGGATCACTGTTGCAACACGCACAGCGGCGGCGTACAATACCGACAAATTACTCCAACGTGATTCATAAGCTGGCAAACATCTATTGTTACTCGTTCTACGTTGTTGTGAAATATGAAGTAGGCGTATTAAGCTATGTTGTATTAGCGAAGTAGTGCCAGTGTGGTGGGGTCTCAAACCACGGGGCGTGGCGATGTAAACTGACAGATGTCTAAAAGTAAAGGAAAATTTCGATGCTCATTACTGCTGTATGGTCATGCGTGGATTCATTTGCAACCTTGTCAAATAGAAAATTTTCTTTAAACTCAAAGATGGTAACATAACAAAACAACATTAGTAAATAAGCTATGCTAAAGGACCGTTTAGATTGGGAAAATTCTGATATAAGGTACTCATTCTCACAGAGGACGAATGGAATAAAATTACTGCTAGCAGTGTGCGCGTGCGTGCGTTCGTGCGTGCGTGCGCGTTCGCGTGTGTGTGTGTGTGTGTGTGTGTGTGTGTGTGTGTGTGTGTGTGTGTGTGTGTGTGTGTGTGTGTGTGTGTGTGTGTGTGTGTGTGTGTGTGTGTGTGTGTGTGTGTGTGTGTGTGTGTGTGTGTGTGTGTGTGTGTGTGTGTGTGTGTGTGTGTGTGTGTGTGTGTGTGTGTGTGTGTTCGATGAGGACGGGCTACATATGGATGAAACATTTTTGGACTCGATAAGCCAATAATGTTTTGTAAACTTGCCAATTAGAGTTTGTGTGGCAATCTTGTTACAGTTACATTGTGTTAAATCTTGTTATGTTTTGTTACATACTGTTACGTATTGTTATACTTGTTAAAACCGGCGCACAACCTCCAGGGAATGGCGATTTTGTTCATCAATACGTTGCCGGCTTACCATCCTCGAGAATTTATCTAACTGACCCCTGCCCCCCCCCAAAAAAAACCCGTTTTAAACACTTGTCAAAATTATACCGTTTTCAAGTTGGAATACAACCAATTATATACATATTAACGTGCAAATTTAGCATTATTCCATAATATATAATATATTATATTAATTCACTAACAGTTTTATTCATAGATAAATGTTAGTTAAAATTACATAAAGTTGTTCTGAAATAAAATGACAGCTGTTGTTATAAATAATAATTATATTCCATTAATTACCCAGAATGCGTTGTGTGCATCAACGTGGAATTTGTCTCAAGGATGGTGCACGGGTTACATATTCAGTGCACCCCTTTTTGACGTGATCCGTAACGGTATCGGACATTCCTCCCAATAAATTTTTAGTATTTTTGCTTGGTAGAATACAGAGAGGTTGACTTTAAGATAAACTGTTACGGATGACTCTGACAACATGTTTGTTTTGACTTATTTGAGTAAAAAGCAGTAGCATAAGTCATATTGATGCTATCTCCGTCCTCATATAATTGGTGGTTGCACGACTCCATCCTGACAATATGCAACCTGTCCCATAACCACAAATCTTGGATCCCCTGATAGTAATCTACGCGTGTGCTGACATTGTATAGGCTATCGTGGGAAGACAGGGTATACGATTGACATAGTATCGGAGTGGGGGGGGGGTGGTGGGGGCGAAAAAAATCCCACCATGCATCTCATTTTAACAAGAAATATTTTCACTTCCCAAAATGTCAACTTTCAATAGGCAGTAATAACATAATTGTATATAATTAACAAAATACAAAAATTAAACATTTAACACAACTATAGTGAACAATCTACTTGCTATAAAAAGATATACATTTTACACAGTGCTTGCCTCTTATAAATCATGTGGCATTTTATTCGTTCGACTAGTGTTAAGGAAACGAAATACGAATTGTAGAAAAAAATAAATAAAATATAATGGGTTTCATTTCGTCAGTGAAGTTGTCATTGAAGCGCCGTTTTTACGACTCTGGTTAGATGCAAGTGCGGGTAGAACATTTAATTTGGAAAGGGGTTTCGTTCCTGTAATCCCCTTGTTAAATAGGTTGACCCTATGTCTAATCTCCCCGTTTCCTACTCCGCAGTAACGCCGTACCATTTGACGAGAGATGGCAGCACTCCCCGACCAGTTTAGTCCGGTCGTGGATCAAATTTGTTTCAGTCAACAAGCATCTATTCTACGGAACAATCTGCCACACAAAATGTCAAGAACCACAAAAAGAGTGATTCGTTGTTTACACAATCTTCTTTTGTGTTTTCCTGTTAACTATTCATCAACACTAAACGCAGTTTTTATGAAAAATAACCCCGAGATAAGTGGATTTATAAGGTATCAAGGAATTATCATGACAATTATTCCAACTTTTCCCACAATTCGCATGTTGGCAATCCGAGAAGCGAAACTATTATTGCATACATCGTACGCAAAGAAGGCTGAAGAATAACACATTCGTTAGTGTGCAAAAATACTCGATTACATGCAAGTAACTATTACATGCAAGAAACTATAGCTATAACTTGCAAAACGAAAACTGCCGATTTTTTTGTACAGTGAAGTCGAAAAGCGTGGTGATTTAATGCCCAACAGAAGTGACGAGTCGATCTCGTCCACAGACTAAACAGTAGTCAGTGTGACTGACGCCCCGTTCTCGCGATGTTGGATTAATGAAAATTGATGATAAGAATGGGACGTTACATATGTGGGAGATCCCGGCAGTCAGCAGGCGAGCGCCATTTTTCTTTTTATGTTGATATTGAATTTCGACATCACAGTCCAATACGCTGTCTTTAGCACCAATTAGGAACGTGTGAGTTTATCTTAAAGTCAACATCCTCGATGTTAGAAAAGAATCACTGCTATGCATAATATTGGCCATCTGTTGCCATAAAATACACGTACTACAAAACATGTCTGACGGGATCTGAATGACTGTTTTTTTGGTATCTAATATTATATTGAGTGCCAACTCATCTATTAGTGGCAACACATGGTTAGGCATTTTATGAGAAATTTCACGAGAAAGTTACAGAAGGACATTTGTTATGTCTACGTCAACTTTTGAGCTGGAACGGTAACTACATACGTCGGTATATCAACAAAATGCCACGGAGCAATTCAGCCAGTGTAGATATAATATCTGGCAACGTCCTGCATGTGAGAACAAAATATGTGTTCTATACACTGCAACCAAATACGGCTTTCTGCTTTGGCATATATTTGACAAATTTAACATAAAAGAAAACCTTTAGTTCACAGCCAGTCAAAGTGCAATGTCTTCAACGTTGGTTGGAATCTTGTAATAAATTGTTACTAAAACCATTCAACAACTTGCACGTGTGACTTCGAAGCTATAAAGCAATCTATGTAGACTTCCATGTACAGTCATTTATTACTTTTTAATTGTTAAACAATACAAATGCATTGGCGTTTTCTTGACTTTCTGCAGCAGATATTCGCAATGAAACGACCAAGCTGCAGCGACCAGCTATAGCGACCAGCTGTAGCGACCAGCTATAGTGACCAGCTATAGCGACCAGCTGTAGCGACCAGCAATAGCGACCAGCTATAGCGACCAGCTGTAACGACCAGCTATAGCGACCAGCTGTAACGACCAGCTATAGCGACCAGCTATAGCGACCAGCTATAGCGACCAGCTGTAGCGATCAGCTGTAGCGACCAGCAGTAGCGACCAGCTATAGCGACCAGCTGTAGCGACCAGCTATAGCGACCAGCTGTAGCGACCAGCTATAGCGACCAGTTGTAGCGACCAGCTATAGCGACCAGCTGCCGACAGTCCGTCTCAACTGGCCAGGTGGCACAAGGATATATACATATTACCTTTCAGCTGCGTTGTGTGAAGAACATGATCTAATTGTTCCCGTGTATAGTGACTACTGTTGCACATGGGCGGGGGGGACGAGGTGGGCGGGGGGGGGCAACGGACAAAGCCCATTTGGATCACAGCAGTAATGCATCATTCTATCCCGGGTAAGTAGCATGTAGAGTCATAATGTTCAGATGTTCGCACGAATATTAATGTGAAATAGTTATACGTTGTGCCAAGTCCAAGAAACTGTCACAGTTCTTGCATGCACAGAGCCCCCAACTTTGTGACAACGTTGAAGAAGAATTATTACAGTTGAACCAAATTCTAATAAGGCATACGTCCATGATGAATTATACCTTTACACAATGTGAATGTATGATGCATAAAACAAACCATGGTACAAAAGAAGGTATATAGCAAAACAGGATCAAAAGACTCCTCTATAAGACTTTCGCGCACGCACGCACGCACGCACGCACTCGCACGCAGGCGCGCACATATAATCGCTCCCGAGGAGCCACACTATAAATTGAAATTAAACTAAGTAAATTAGCCAAGCAAACTACATGCTTCCAAGATAAAAAGTCAATAGTACTGGAAATATTAATAAAGGAACATAATATGAATATGACACACACACGCACGCACGCACGCACGCACGCACGCACGCACGCACGCACGCACGCACGCACGCACGCACGCACGCACGCACGCACGCACGCACGCACGCACGCACGCACGCACGCACGCACGCACGCACGCACGCACGCACACACACACACACACACACACACACACACACACACACACATGGCAATTGGGAAGACTGTCTTACGAAGTGGGCAAGGGTACAGCTGTATGCATCGACGCCCGAAGGGCCTCGTCTTCGAAGTCGTCTAGACGTTTTATAGCGTGGTCGAGGAGTGAAATACATAGAGACGGCCACACCTCGGCGAGTGATAGTAATTAAAGTGGTGGCGTGCCTGGCGAGCGGCAGACGCATTAATTCCCAGCTGCGTCAGAAGGGGTTCGGGAGCATTCTCGGGCCTAACGAATGTAGTGGGATAGCGCCAAAGATGTGGCAGCTGTTTCGCAGCTTTTGCCCGGAGCTTCGCAGCAGACTTCGCAAACTCTACTGAAATATCTAAAGGTTTGCTCGCGCCGTTCTTTCGTTAGTTACGGACCCTGTGAATCTATTTGTCAGACATCACGTGGCTCTCAGTGATGGGCGTTTTGCATATATAGTATTGCTCCTAATTAAATTCGGCTTCGAATAATTAAAACCATTGCAGGGTCAACAATTTCCGGATTGGCCACCCCGGATACGTTGAACTGTGGTGGTTAATGAAGCAATCCCAATTCTTATACATTTGTATCAAGATAACGGCAACGCAGATTCTGCATGGGAACATTAATATTCGGCAAGTGGAGAAAATAATATCAACCCATGTTCTGAATTTCAACGACTGTGACGAGCGGGAGTGAGCTGAAACCTGCAGGATTCTTCACCCTGATTGTATTACTGATTGTATTAATATATTTCCATATTCAAATAATGGAATCTAACACCAAATTCGGTCGACATTCTTGACAGGTGTGAATGTATGTAGATATACCGCGGGGTAATCCAGGCACGCCCCACTTGGTATAGTTGCACCACCAGATGCTCGGGGTGTACGCAGCAGGTGTAGGGCAAGCTGGTCATGTTATTTTTTATTACATAAAAACGAATAATAATTAACTAAATTTAAATAGTTAGTTGGGGTATTTTTCCGAGCAGTTCGCAGCATGAGTGTTTCGGTCACGAGTGTAGCTGTGTAGTTGTAATTACAGTTAAATTACAAACGTAATGTAATTACGGTCGAACAAAGGCATGTAATCGTAACTGAACAATGTAATTAGGTAACTGTTCATTTACTTCCCCTGGCATATACGTCATGATGCACGGACCGACGGTTCTTAAAATAACTAAAGTAAATAAACGATAACCAGGTCCATTATACATCCATGGTCAGGTTTGTTTGATTTAAATCATTTGATTTAAATCATTGATTTAAATCATGATTTAAATCGCTCCAAAAAAATCATTGATTTATGATTTTTTTTTGACTTCCGGTTTTTTAATCGCTGATTTATATTAATTTAACACAAATAATTGTTTACAAGCATCAAGATCAACAAAAGTTTTGTATGTTTTTAATACAAAACACAAAGTGCGCACACTTGTGTAGCTGTATTGTCACCAGATAGCCTGATAGTAAAATATTTTATGGCATTGCGTAAGTTTGAGCTATTCCCTTTCTGAATGCAGTGAAGCCACACAGACTTGTCTTCCAGAGGAAGTATCTTTTCAACACAGAAGCCCTGAGTTAAAGTCCACTTAGAGCTTGTGCTAGTTGTTACCAATTCAGTATGTTGACTCAGTTGTTTAATACTGTACCAGTTTGTATTCTGGTTAGAGACCCTTAGAGTACACAGAGCCCTGGACAGGTGCTAATCCACCCTATAGGCAAACAATAATTAGCACTGCTACAACCACAGACACACAACATGCTTTCCTTTCCAAGACAGATTATGCAACTACAGGGGGTGAGGCCTTGTGGACATTGTCTGATGTCTTTATATAAGCAAAAATCATGTACCCTCTGTTAAGACAAGAACCCAAATCGATTTGAATATAACATGTTTGAAAGAGTTTACAAATTTAAACATCTATATAAATATCTATATACCAGATTTCCAAAAAATCAAATAATTAAAAAAATCAAATAAATCCGATTTAAATTTTTAAAAATCCGATTTTTTTTATTAAAAAAAATTAAAATCATGATTTTTTTTCAACCCTGGCCATGGTTGCCTCAGTAGCTACGAAATCCGTCAGATATCTGACATTTTGTTAAAACACTTCTCATCATAAAATTATACACCTTTCACGCACGCACGCACGCACGCACGCACGCACGCACGCACGCACGCACGCACGCACGTGTCAGGAAAGTAAAATCTGCATAATAGAAAATCCATACACGTTTCCAGAAACCCACTCTATGCTGACCCAAGTGTTTTCGCGTTAATGTTGCAATATTGTATTTCGAGCATCATTTAACATGATATATCTATTTTGAGACTCAAATTTATTAGTTGGAGTAAAGTTACTGAAGTAAATTTGTGTTTTTTTTATTTATAGGTGGTCGTATGTCGGATACTTTAGCCCCCACCGCATGAAGTTGTCCCATATATGTATGTATGTATGTATGTATGTATGTATGTATGTATGTATGTATGAATGTATGTATGTATGTATGTATGTATGTATGTATGTATGTATGTATGTATGTATGTATGTATGTATGTATGTATATATATATATATATATATATATATATATATATATATATATATATATATATATATATATATATATATATATATATATATATATATATATATATATATATATATATATATATATATATATATATATATATATATATATATATATATATACTGAACTCGTACGCCCAATCTGATCACTTTACAAGTAAGTTTAATCACTTTCCTTTGTAAATCCTTTGCACAAGATAATCCTTGCAATCCGTTAATAACATTCCTGTTCATCGCTCGCGCATGCACTGCTCATTAATAGTCACATCTTCAGAATGTTGTCTGAAACAGGGAAGTGTCATAAGAGGCGCATCGTCGTTGTGTGAAAATCTTCCCCCGAAGTTCATTAGCAGCCTTCCTGCTCTTATGTCCTCATTCAAAAACATCACGTTGTAGCCGCCAATCGTCGAACATTGTAATTAACCGAACATGTCGCGTGTATTATCAATGTCCAAAAAATGTAATTAGTTTATATCTAAATGACAACTAATGGGTGTGTAAATCTCCTGTAACAGACAACGTAAGAGGACAACGTCCCGCACTAAGTTCACCACTGGTGTAAACTGTAAACCAACAGACAACGAACAGGGCCTACGTCCGTAACACAACACTGCGACAACGTATACATCCGTAACGTGATACCGCGACAACTTAGAGGTGTTTGTGCCGACACCCGATGTGCCAGTAAGCTGTGGTCCCGCCGGCGAGTGTGGGTGTTTTGTTTTGACGAAAGGATAGACTTTCGAAGGCACTACTTTGCTCGAACGTAGTGCGTAAGTGCGACAGACACCGATCAACAGGAAGTGGGCATATATTGACCAGAATACCGGACGACAGCCGCGGTTAGCAGGCCGATGATCGATCTGACCGGCGATGTTCCGGGTTTTACGCAACGACGGCGTAATTCGCCGGCGTTGGCGTCGCAGGATATCCGACGGCGAACGATACCGGACGTTAAACCAGTGAGCAATTTGTGAATGTACGACGTTCCCAGCGAACTATTTCAGGCGCCGATTTGTGACGGGCGCATCCCATAAATTTAACCAATGTAGTTTTTGACGTTATTTATATCTATGTGGTCTTTTCGGGGCGCGCCACCCACATGTTTTACGACTTGTTTCATTTTAGAATAAGGCAGACACACGGGCGACCGCCATTATTACATCCGCCTCTCAATATCAAATCCAGGATTCGCCACAATGTGTTTCATTTCAACTGGTTTGTATCCGAACTGTGACTAAACGCAATTTAACGGAAGTGTATATGAGCGAGTGTGCATGCGTGCTTGCGTCTGTGCGTGCGTGTGGGCGAGCGTGCGGGCGGGCGCCGATTGCGCGCGGTGTCTGCCAGTACCTCGACGGCCGCCTGTCCGCCAAACAACCACCGCGCTAGTTCCGTCGTTTTTATGTCGTTTCTCGACGCCGCAGGAATTTATCACTAACCGCAGACGAATTGTCAGATGCCAGATCGCAGATTAAAATATGATGTCATTAAGTTGTAAAAACCGTTTGGAACGGAGACAATTGGCAATTAATGTTTATTGTCATTTATAATGTTCTTGGCTCACGAACATTACTGGCAATCAAATGATAAAGGAAACATGAATTGTAATAAACAAAGCCAGTCCAAGCGATATTTATCAGCCATTGAAAACAGGCGTGTGATTGTAATTGATGTAGGCCTACATTGCTAAATTGTAATTACCTTACTTTGGACTTTATTTCCCTTGACGTATACATCAGGTATGAAAGGAAATTCTTCTTGCTTCTTACTTCTTCTTCTTCTCTTTCTCATTCTTACGTCTTCTCATCCTCCTTCTTACTTCTTCTTCTTCTTCTTACTTCTTCTTCTTCTCATTCTCCTTCTTGCTTCTTACTTCTTCTTCTTCTCCTTCTCCTTCCCCTTCTCCTTCTTACTTCTCCTTCTTACTTCTTCTCCTTCTTACTTCTTCTTCTTCTCCTTACTTCTTCTTACTTCTTCTTCTTCTCCTCCTTCTGTATATGTGCCATGTCTGTTAACGTTGGCGATCATGGCCCTTCATACAATTCTGTTATACGCAGTTGCCAGCAGGTGGATGTCATTATACCTGGTCTTTCAAGCAATTTTTCTCATTATAACACAATCCTCGGGACACCCATGCTCGGCATCTCACGTTCGGGTCATCTCAGTTTTTCGAAATTCACCTCGCAATTACCCTTTCTACGAACAATCGAATTCCCCTTTGTAGTTATTACGCACAACTGTACGCAACGCCACGCGAACAATTACGTATACAATTGTTGACAACGCCTTGCGTCTTTTCTTCGATTGTCGAAAGTGACATTGTAACAGGCAAGGCGTCGCTATAATTTATTATACACGTTACTACAATTGCGAGAAATATTGACTGCCAGCACAAAATACCAAGATAGATAGATAGATTTATATGTGAATATCGTTATCGTGACAGTCACTTACGAACTACCAAGTTATCGTGACAGTCACTTACGAACTACCAAGTTATCATGACAGTCACTTACGAACTACCAAGTTATCGTGACAGTCACTTACGAACTACCAAGTTATCCCGTCTGAAGAATGGGCATTTTTGCTATATATATATATATATATATATATATATATATATATATATATATATATATATATATATATTTATATATACTATACAATATATATATATATATATATATATATATATATATATATATATATATATATATATATATAATATATATTTATAGATTTGCTATTATATGTTGACCACTAAACCTGTGTACAAAAGCCCGCGAAGTATCCTATAACGTAATCGATAAGGCGTCTGACATTAAAATATCAGACATTGGTAAAAAATAGTCTGTCAAAATGTATCCAGGGGTGCGTCAGAAGTTCGCAATGGTCCGTCAAAAAAGTTCCCCATGTTTGCGTCAAAAACATGCAATGGTCCGTCTTTTTTTGACGTAGGGGCACATAAGGAACGTATCTGTCTGACGCACATATGGGCAATGACGCACATTGCCCGGGGGTCGTGGGGTGCGTCATGACGCAATTGACAGGTGTATAATTTCTTGACCACACCTGCTGTCTGGTGTTATACAATACTGCCCAGGTAATCGAATGACTACTCAAGTTTGATCTTCTCTCCGTCACACATTAAGTTGTAGTTGGCGTGGTCGCTTTCTTTGAAACTACCACACATAGGCCTAACTGTCTTCTTACAATCATTGATATATATATATATATATATATATATATATATATATATATATATATATATATATATATATATATATATACCTCCTTTGTACCTCTTTTTCCGGTTTCTGAAAAAAACAGAAGTAATCGATAATCAGGTTAATCATCAGAATAAAACGGAAGTGATCATCTAGCAAACGGTGCGTCTCAGGCTGTAAACTGCCAACTGCATAAAATTGTGTCGTTCACACACTTACATAATTACACTACTGTATAACGGGAATAATGATCGTATATAGGCTTACGTCGTTGGAGAATACGAGATCATACAACCGAATTTGAGGCACTCGGAGTCTATACGGTGCGATATTCAGCAAGATTTAGCAAGACTGCCATCCAAAGACTGCCAACCACAAGCTCCACATAGCGAGTGGACAAGGAAGCCATTGGCTTATCGAGAGTACAAAGATATTTCATCTGCGTGAGGCCAACACTTATCAGATATCTGTCAATCGTGTTTTAAACATGTTCACAAGGTTAGGGTTTACACAGTCCGTAGAGCACTTGTCCCATTAATTCATCATCGATTATATCGAGCATAGGTGGCTGCCTGGTTTACATCAAACGTTAAATGAATTCAGACGTACAATTTTAGCCGGCTTTTTTCCTTATAAATGAAAACAGAAACAGTACATTTCATAGCCGGCAATGTTTCGTAACTTGCTGTAAATGGGACAACATGGCTGTCTGTGAATTAATGGTAGGGCCTACAGTGTCGCAGCAAGACGTAGCGTGGCAAACATATATAAGTGTTTCCCCTGTTGAATGCATGGATCGTAGAAGAGGCAGACCGACATTGAGATGGGGGGACATCATTAAGAGAGATATAGAACGAGCAGAGGTAAACAGCCGAGATTGATAGAGAATGGCAGAAGATCGCGATGGGTGGAGACGACTCGTCGTGAAAGCGGAGCAGACTAAGTGATGTGGCCTCCACCCCGCAAGGAAAGACGCAATGCATGACGGGTAGGGCCTACTAGACACACCTACTATTCAGTCTCTAAATTGATTCACGCACGCATGGACACACGCACGCACGCACGCACGCACGCACGCACGCACGCACGCACGCACGCACGCACATTCACTGCACACAAAAGCATTCACTGCACACAGACACACGCTCGTACGTGCATAAAACGATGGACGTTGATATTGTATTTCGCCTCAAGCCTACACTATACGCTAGGATCAGATTTGGAGATAATACAATCCCGTTGATTAAATAGCTCAGCGTCGTTTTAAATAGATCAAGATATTTTTGTCGGATATATTCTTGGAAATGAGGCTTTTTGTAAGCATCCGCGTGGTGCGTCTTAAATGCAATGACAAATAAATAGGCTAATCCATGCGTGCATAATAAGGAGTGCTGGAAAACTGTGAACGGTCAAAGAATTTCGTATTTTTTAAGATATAGGATCCATATCTATATTTAGGTCAAATAATTCAAATATGTTATTATTTATGCTTAAGCAATCCAAAATATGAATTAATGTATCAATGGAATATATACTCTCAGTGCAGGATTAAAAATGTGGGGGGACCTGGTACAAATTGTTTGTGGGGATCTTACCGAGTGGCAGCAGTATCAAAATTAACATACAAATAATACACTAGATGGCGTTACTAATGTAGCTCTGTTACAAACTTTACGTCCGCATTTCCTGACGTTCTCTTCACCCTGTTTGTCCTACCTCACTTTGAGGCAGCGTCACATTCACGACTACAGCACAGTTGAGTTGAACAGAGGTCGGAGCCTGATTCAAGCGAAGCGAAAAGAGACTGTACAGCGGCTAATCAGCTGAATTATAACTGATTGTGCTACTTTTTCTGGGGGACTTCTGGGTTAACCAGGCACAGCATATTATGGTGTAATGATTTAACTAAAACGAAATATGCTTCTAGGAAAACGAGCTTTACAACATAATGACAATAGCTGATAAATAATTGTATACCATTCCAAACTTAACATTTCTCGTTTGATTCATAAACTTTTAATGGATAAAGTAAGTGTAAAATAGGTTGAACAAGTTATCAACCACATACTTTAATGATTATGTCATAAAAAATAGCAGTCTAATTAAAAAGTATAAAGGCCCAACATCCACATAGGAAGCAAAGTCAGAAACTGTTTGGCAACTCATGTCCAACACATGATATGATCATGCCAGATATTACGATGTTCAACATTATCCCACTGTCACTCTCTGTTGTGGTGGTCTACACTTGTAAATAAGAAAACCCGTGTAAATAAGAAAACTAATGCAGTGTACCCCTTGTGTTTAAGCACTCATGCGTCCGAGGTTACGTTCTAACTATACGCGCGAATGCACTGGAAATATTTGATATCATTGCCGGCTACACGCTGCGCGCTACATTTGTCAAGTAACTGAATTTGTCGTTTCAATCAGTAAAAACTGGGCGCTCCCCGGGGCTGTTACCCTCCAGATGGCAGGCGTTGCGCAATGGGTGCTCCCTGGGTAGTTACGGTTCAGTTAGCGGCCGTTGCGCAATTATTTCGCAACATGGCTTCGAATGACAGATCTTCACATATCTTCCGGTGACTGTAGGCGTATTAAGCCTACACCTTTTCTGACAACTCTTTCACTGGTAATGCCCACTTTTTCCGCATTTTTCCGCACCCTTTCCAAGATTTCCTAGATACGCAACTGGCCCAGCTACAGCTATAATATATGTATAGAGCTTATTATTATTGAGGGTTTCCATAACTGTTGAAGTAGAAGGTAGAAATAAAACGTAGGATGCCCAATAACTCGAGTGCCAAAGTCATAAGTTCATAACAAAAGTTATTGGAGTAAAAACGGTATGGAAGCCAACTTGCTTTTCCCACAGCTGATAAAATATTTAACAGGCTGGTGCATGTTTGCTAAGTACTTAAAATTTTTTCACTATAAGAAAATTCGATCACACCTGAGATTGGGACTGGCGAAGTGATCAGAAACACCAGGTGCGTATTTCAATAAAAACATAAAATATGTCAATAATGATTTTTCATTGCTTTATTAAATGTAATCAAAGCCTGGGGCAAAATGCCTACCATAGGCAATTTGTCCCATCCGGATGTGCGTTTCGCCCCAGCCGCGAGACAAAACGCCCATCTGTTTAATGTTTTAATCTTGAAATCACGGCGCATAAAATTTACATAGCAACTTAGTGTGGTGTAGACATTATAGTGCTAAGCTAGGAGAACAGTTATGGTCAATAGAGCTTAACTTCTGACTTAATACTACATAAATATGAGGTGTCTTGCATAAATATGAGGTGTTTTGTCCACCCTACCCAACATAAAAACAATGATAATCAAACAACCACACCGGTGCCAATGTTCTGAGCTACTCACTGTTACTTCATGAGTTATATATACATGCACCAACAACACGTTTTGTTTAACCAAGAAATACAAAGGTTTTTACAAAGTATGTCAAATATACTTCGTTTTGCTATTGTGCCACATCGATACACAAATTATGCATAGACTTTCGTATAGAGGTACTTTTTGCGAACATAGAATTGAATAAATGGGCAATGCCAGTTGTTTCATTTGTTTGATTACATGTGCTGGTCTACACATTTTATTATGGTAACATCTAGGGTGAATACGGTAAGTTCATGGATAAGTAGACGGCTAGAACATTTTCGTATAGACGTCCCACTGGGCCGCCGGCCGCCTCTATTGTCACACAACTATTGTCATACAACTATTGTCTTGCTACTCTTGCGGTCGTAGCTCCCTATTTAAGGGATGATGTTCCACATTTTCCTAGCTTTTGCTCAGAGAACTCTAGGTACTATCGAAACGTTAGGTAGCTGTTCATAAGCTACGCATTTTAAGTCCAATGACCCGTTTATAAGCGATAACATTGTCACATCTAAGGACAAGTAAAACAGAAATTGATATAGCGCGGTATCCAGACCTGTGGATTGCTCAAAGCACTTATTTATACTTCACCCCTGTTCGTCCCAACGCCACCTCGACTTCTCTGGGAAGAATTCAGTCGCAATTACTGCGCAAATACTGTTTGCTCAGATATCGACCTCTGTCTGTAGCCAGGTACTAATTATACAGCTGAGTGAACTGTGGCAATGTGGGGCGAACAAAATCGTCAAAGCTTCGAAACGGTAGCAAGAGGATTCGAACCGGGTTATGTCGATTGAGACCCGACATTGGAACCGCTACGCTACCGCGCCCCTAAAGGGAGAGAGGCCCTCATAATTTACTACAGTATTTAATATTTTTTCGAAGATGGCCGCATGATAATCACTGCGGCTGACTTTAAGACACTATAGTTTGTTTGATGCAATGTGGAACATGCCGGTGACGTATATTACCTATAAAGCATGCTATTCCATTTGTAAAAAGCAAACACAATAGGCCTACGTTTATTTAGCTGGAATGGCAGATGAAAAGAAACTGTTAGGCGATGGATTATGGCCCGGATTACACCGGGAAACTATTTAAGAGAAGACTGGGGTCGAAACACATCATTATATCTCGGGATGTGAGCACAGCAGCCAATCATCACGATCAAAAAGTATCACGTCATATGATCTGGTCAATCATTGAGGGATACGGCATCGCTGTGCTCGCTGAGCGCGACCTCGTTTATTCTCGGAATTACTCGGACACCTTCGGAGCTATTTTTGAGCGTTTTATAACAAACACTCTAACAGTACTTCGCACGGCAAGTTTTGGATCGATATTTTTTACAGGACCGAAAAAAATATTTAGAAACACTTTCCATCTTCAACAGTAAATAATAAAATCGAAGCGGCGGCCAAAAACATGCGTGCGAGCCTAATTGTGTATTTTTTTTACTTTATTCTATTCCCGTGTAGATTTCTCAGAGCGGATCTCTCTTCTGTGAGATCTTCAAGACTTCAAGTTCCCAAGTATATACTGCTAAAAAGTAACAATTTATTATCCTGCAGTTTGTAACGTCATGTCCCAAGGTGGGGTTAGCTAAAACGTTTACATGTACAATCAAATTGTGCAGTTCATGGTTAAAAAGGGTTTCTGCGATGACTTAATAAGGAGGGCGGCTTTGTAAAATGCTTTTGCCGTTGGTGCCGTGACTGCTTCCTGCGTGAGCGGATTCCACAATGGGATAGCGCGAACACAGAACGAGTGCTAGTAGATGTTGCAGGAGGCTGGTAGTGTTCGTAGTTTATACTCGTGGTGGCGATAATGATGGCAGATAAACTGATGCGAACTAGTCCATGGCGAATCTTAAAACAAGAGAGTGGCATCCCTGATGCAACGTCTGGTGTGCAGTGAATTCCACCTGAGGTTAACACACATGGATGGCAGTGACACTTCACGTTCTCCGATAGTCACCGTGGGATCTGTTGGTCGTCCATATAGTAGTCATAGGCTGATGGCTTCCTCTTGGTCGTAACTGACAGCACACTTTAACACAAATCCGTCTGCTACATCTTAGCCCAGTGGTAGAGTTTGTTTAGGTTACATTCAAGTGCGAAATGGTCAGCCGAGGTTTGAATTTCACGATAAACAATACTGTAGTCAGCGAACAGGCGCAATTGTGATGTCGTTAATGTAAAAACAAAAACATTGGCCCAAACCCTGCGTGTATGCTAATCTGCCTAAAGCAGTCAACAATATTCGTAAGTTGTGACGCCCCTAGCGACTTGTTCCAGAGTATATTTTTTTCCAACAAACGCCCCTATCCACCACGAACATTATTCGAATGTTGTGTATTGACATTGACCTGTGTTTCCCCAACAAGCGCCCCTAGAGAGAAGAAACGTTGACTACACTGACCTATTATTATCCTTATGAAGCGCCCCTAGACCCATGTATGTAAGTTGTAATGCCAATAGCGACTTTTTCCAAAGTATATTTCTCCAACAAGCGCCCATAGCAAGTACAATCGTAATAACGTGCTTCTTCCAACATGGCCGCCCCCACGTCCTGTCTAAGTAATAATAATATTAATAATAGTAGTACGTTTATCGTTTATACTAAATGGTAGAATGTGTTGAGAGTTAAATGGAACACACGCACGCACGCACGCACGCACGCACGCACGCACACACACACACACACACCAACGTCACCATCTCATTTTACGCCATCATAGACTTGACTGATGCCAGCGATGAAGATGAGCATACAGGATCACCGTTCACACCGTCTAAACAAGACACCAGACCAGTTACCAAGAAAGGATTGCTTAGGCCTTTAACTCCTCCTGGAGCATAGGCCATCCACAACATTTCTCCAGCGCCTCCTGTCTTGGGCAATCCTCTCCAGTTGTTGCCAGCCATTCCCTGTTTGCTTGGTGTCTGCCTCGAGGTCACGCCGCCAGGTGTTTTTTTGGTCTCCCCCTCTTTCTCTTGCCTTGGGGGTTCCACGTCAGGACCTGTCTGGTTATGTTTGTGCTTGGCTTTCTCAAGGTGTGGCCAAGCCATCCCCATCTCCTCTTGAGGATCTCTATCTCTATTTGGGCTTGGTGTGTTCTACCCCAGAGGTCTTTGTTGCTCACCCTGTCCATCCAGTGTATTCGGAGAATTCTTCTCAGGCAATGGTTGACAAATGGATCCTGGATCCTTATCAGCGTGGTCTTGTTTATTCGCCACGTTACCGATCCGTACAGCAACACGGACTTTATATTTGTGTTAAACAAGGTTATTTTTGTGGTTTCTCCAATTACCTTTGACCTCCACACATTTCTCAACAGGTGGAAACCTACCCTTGCTTTGCTGAGCCTTTTCTTTACGTCAGCGTCTGTCCCTCCATGCGTATCCACTATGCTGCCTAGATATCTGAAATCTTTGACCTCTTCCAGTGTCTCTCCCTTAAGCATGATTGGTGTTTCGCAAGTAGCATTTGTTCTCAGGATCTTTGTTTTCCTTTTGTTGATTTTCAACCCAACGCGCTCTGAAATCAATGCCAGTTCTGTCAGCATCGTCCACTGGATTCCATTTCGTTTCTCCTTGGTTGCAGTTTTCATAACCCAGTCTATGACTAAAATGAAGAGGAATGGTGACAGTAAGCATCCCTGTCTCACCCCGTCCTAACCTCAAAGTTCTTTGTAAGTTGACCTTCATGAATGACTGCATGACATTCCCTCATAGGAGTTTTTGATCATGTTGACTAGTTTCTTGGGCACCCCATAGTGTCTTAGCACTTTCCAGTGTGTCTCCCTGTCCACACTGTCAAAGGCTTTCTCGTAATCAACAAAGTTGATGTATAGGGATGAGTTCCATTCGATGGATTGTTCCATTATGATTCGCAGCGTTGCAATCTGGTCAGCACACGATCTGTCTTGCCTGAAGCCTGAAGTTCCTTTTGTCTGTTTTGACACTTTTCTTCACCTCTCTATTTGCTGCTAAGTGCTCTTTCTGAGCTATTACCTTTGCCGCCCTTGTGCGGCTGCTGTTGACTGCTTCCTTCTTGTCTCTTCTGGTCTGTATTTTCCTCATTGTTTTTACGGAAATCCAGTCTTTCTGTTGGGGTTTCCTTCTGCTAATGATCTCTTCGCATGTTTACTGCATCCTTGATGAGACTCCATTGGCTGTTGATGTCTACTCCTTCATCTTCATCATACAGTTCTTGCAGGACATTGAATCTATTAGCTAATGCGACTTTATATTCTTCTGCTGTGCTCGGATCCTTCAGGAAATCCACATTATATCTTGCCTTTCGTCTTTCTTGTTCTACTTCTTCTTAGCTTGAGTTTTAGCCTGGCTGCTACAAGGTAGTGAGGTAGTCGGCATTGTGGCTTCCTTTCGGCTTTGACCGCAACACTTCATGCGCCCTGGTAAACCAGGCCCTACCTCTTCCAGGACAAACGTCGTAGTTTTATTTGTTGTGAATGTTTCTGTAGCGTTGGGTTTCTTTACAGGGTGGGGGTGCTAGCCCCACGCCCAACCCTCCTCCTTTCTAAGCCGGGCTTGGGACCGTCCATGGCGGAGTTCAAGAAAGGATTGGTAATCAGTAAAGTTCAACAGAAAGTTCCATTCTATATTGACTGCCAGTACTGTAAGAAGCATGTGAGTTTCGATATTCACGGACATATTTCTACTATGCTCCATGTGCAAGTAAAACCAATTAAAGCCTAAACGCATCAGTCGACTTTGCCTCATCATTGAGAAAACGCAAGAGGCGGGTGTGAAACATTCCGTACTGACGGCTTATCTGGTGTGCGTTGTTAAGTGTTGGTTATACGACTCCGATTCAGAAGAGTGGGAGAAATACATCAGGAACTTGACGATGGCCGTGCTTGACTGTGAATTGTAAATTTGTTTGTAAAAATGGAATAATTTTTTCAAAAACTTACCCGTATCTTGTTGCTTGGTCGTAGTATAAGTATTAGTATAAGTGTTGTGCATTATTCGTAAATTGTTTGCCCCTAATGACTTCTCAAACCAATTCAGTAAGGCCTACCGACCAAATAGTTAATAACTTTACCCCATTTTCCTCTTAAGAAGCGCCTCTACTGACTAAACATGTAATAACTTGACCTATATTCCTACCAAGAAGTGCCTCCTACTATGTACATATTTACAGGATTATTTCATTACTTAAATTCGATCATTACTCATCGGTAAAGCGTTCCGATTTTCCAACTTTGTTTGGCATTTTCTTTTCCTCAGTTGCTGATGTTCGACTGATATGTGTAATTACACACCCTGCGCAGTGCCGATGGTCGCGTTGTTTTTGAGGGGCCAAGCATGTTATGCGTGATACTGAGGCACATAAACTGCCTGATAGAAACGCCAGTGATAGAATGACAGCAAGGTGGTTGTAGGTCACATGTTGATGTCACGAGATATAGCCAACCCCAAAATGTGTAACACTGTTTCAAACCCGAAGAATAAAACTGATGCTGATGTCATCACTTCAACACCCGCTATTTATTATAACATCATTGCCGACTGACGCATTTTGTTTGTCTGCAGACAGAAATTATGCCACATGTATCTAGTCATCAGTAAAACACATCAGTGCAATGACATTCTAGAATATTCTAGACATTTCCATTCGTTCTAGAAGACTGTGCTCATACGGAAGTCATGCAGTAGTCACGTTGCGCATGCGCAAACGGTAGTGGCACCGGCACCCTTAATTGGTACCGGCACCCTTCATTCTTCCTGACGTGCTTGAAATACTAGGGGCGCTATTTTACCAAAATTAGGTCATACACTATCCCCTATGGGGTACCGCCAGTACCAAACGTGGTCGCCAGGGTCGTCCTGTATTTGCTAGACTATCCACTAGGTGGCGCTACCAACCTCAAATATATCCGCCAGCTGGCGCTCTGTAGTGACGTAGCTATCTGGGATGGAGAAAGAAGAAGGTGTCCCGTGCCACATACGGATACCTTCTTCCTTCACCATCCCTTTGTTTGTGCCTGTACGCTACTTTCGCGTGTGACTACTAACCAAACTGGTTAAGACATTCTGCTTTGGCTTGCCGGGTAATGTGCAGACCATCTGTATCAGAGAGTATGTTTTCAGTTCTGTTGAGTTTCACAAAATACCAAAACGCCCGTCAATTGCATGACGCACCCCGACCCCCGGGCAATGTCCGTCATTGTCCATATATGCGTCAGACACGTAGGTTCCTTGACGTACCCTAGCGTCAAAAGAAAATCACGTACCATTGCATGCTTTTAACGCACTACGGATGCATTTTTGACGGACCATTGTGTGCTTCTGACGCACTCGGGACGGGGGTGTATCATGCAACTGATGTGTGTGTTATAGGAGATGTGTACCGTTTACATAACACGAGTAATAACCCACCACTTCTGCGCAAAGTAATCAACGCTGACTTATCCAAACCTTGATTGGACATTCGCAATGTCGACTAGGCCTACACATACTTAGTTTCCCGTGCATTTGTATAGTTAACACGCACTCAAGCCTAATCCTAGTCTAGCAGAAAAACGGAACAGGACCGCGTCTCCTTGGCGATTGCTGCCGCCGACGCTC